>JAHWFP010222733.1:0-16098 GCA_023313725.1 Lithobius niger | reverse complement strand
CTTCTTGATTTTAAAATTGTCCTCCTTTGTAATTTAAAACTTGTCTTTCGTCGCCTTCTTTATTTAAAACTCAAACTTTTGAATTTAAAACGTTTCCTTCTTGATTTAACTCTTGTACCTTTAAGAGACGTTTCTCGTGTGTAAAGACGTGTCTCTGAAGCAAGGCCCGCTGAGATAGTAGCTGTGCTCCACTCCAGGCCCGTCAGCTTGTTTCTGTTTAGTGACAGACACGCTAGGAGTCGTCCAGTACCGTACGGCATGAGGATTGGTATCTGAACAAAATATATGCTTTAAACTTTAAACACGTAAATGTAACGATCAAATTGCGAGATGTGGCGCATATTGAGGGCTTTTCACGCATTCACTTCGTCCGGATACAAATTCCTTTGGGTTCTCAATCCGTACGATACTGGACGACTCCGCGTGTCTGTCACTAAACTTAGCAAGCTGACGGGCCTGGAGCGGAGCGCAGCTCCTATCTCAGTGGGACTTGCTCTGAAGGGAAGCAAATTTGTACCACTGGCTATAATAATCGCGGTATACGCATATCGGAAAGCACGCTCGCACTTCCACTCCCAGACGCGTCAAGCGGGCCGTGCATAAATGACGTCACACCCAGAGAAGCGAGAAGGCAGGGGGGGGGGAGGGGGTGGGGGTGGGGGGGGGTTCTTAACAAGTTTGCAATGTGTGACAATTATTTGTTGGGTGTTTTGAATACTGTGACATTTGTGACAAAGGGGCATGAGGTTCACCTAATCATAAATAATCACTTAGGTTTTAAACCTAAGTAATTACTTAGTCAATCTGAAGTCCGCCTTACAAACTGATCGCTTGTTGTCTCAGGTTTCTTCTCAATTTGTTCTCAATTTATTACTCTCCGTTTAGCAGTTATTGTCAAACTAGTTGTCCCCCGGCGTAACATACGCCGGTCTAGCTGATTCTCGCTGATTCAACACGGCTGTAATAGTCAGCATTATTGAAGTAATAGTGTTTGTTTCTAATTGTTAGAGCGCATATCCGTTCTCATTGTCGGCCGCTCGCCCTTTTTCTTTGCTACCGTAGAAGAATGAGCCCGCTCGCCCTCTTGATGATTGTTGAAGCTTCGTTTGTTTAATCCTCCCTTACAATGTCTCCATCAAGTCTGCTCCTGATCTAAGTCTGCTCCTAAGCGAAATGTATATATAATTATATATATATAGATTATATGGTATATTTTTAGAAATATTTAAGCAATAAATTTACCCCAACAAAATTATATATTTTTCACAATGCCGTAAAAGTTGTCCTAGATATGGCTAAAAACACGCCATTTCAGCTTTACACTATATGCGACCACACGGTTGCTGCTCGCTTCGTTCGGATTCCATGGAGACCTCTCACAAAGCTGGTAGTGCGTGTCAGAATAAATAGGATACGACCATTCTCCGTCTATAGCTTGACACCAAAACATAGGCAAAAAGAACAGCTTTTTCCGGGCCACTTTTTCCTCGAATTGTAGGGACCATTTCAGAAATATATTTGCGCTCTTAATGGATACCACCACGTGCAATTAAGCTGACATTTGCGCGTGGCCGTCTCTTTTTTTTTTCATTATATTTTGAAAAAAAAAAAAAGTTATTTGTTAATTTGCGTTGGCGAGTATGTTAGCAATCTTCTTGTTCTTACGAATTTTAGCAATCTTCTTACGAAATTTAACAATCTTCTTACGAAAGACAAATTTGGCCAAACACGCAATAAAACACCCGCAATGGCATACAAAAAAAAAATACTACAATTTAAATTTGTCGTAAGATACTTACATTTCAGCCTTGGTCACAATAAGCATCAAATAAAACTTCCTTCATCAGTAGTACGTCATCATCTTTGACTGACCATAATTTGACTGACTTTGACCCTTCGATCAGTCAAAAATAGTGGCTCACTACCTGTTCCCTGTCCCTATTCGGGCACCAATTTTAAACTCAGTACTCGGATCTACTGGGTTTCGTAAAGTTCTGACGTCTTTAACAATAATAAACTTGAGTTATTGCCACGAATAACGAAAATTACAAGTGAAGCCAGCGATGGCTGCTTGCTTCTCCACGCTAATACAGATAGGTTCGCGTACTCTATGTGGCCGCGCTGTATAGGGTGAAGCCGTCTTGGTTAAGATTCGGTTAGTTTTGTCCACATTGATCAACTTGTTTTTAACTCTCCTGATATTGTGACCAAGGCTGCGATGTAAGGATGTGTCTTACGGCCGAAAATTAATATTGTAGTGTTTTTATGCCATTATTGGTGTCTTATTGCCGTTCAGAAGGATTAACGTTTAATTACTGTCATTCCTCCGCAAGTTAATCGACTCTACCGAGGTCAAAGACAGCTTAGAAAGTTCTGAAAGTAGCAAGTAGAACCTCTGGTGCCATCTAAATTCCATCTCAGTGCGATAAACTGAATTAATAATTATCTCCCTTTCATTTTTATACAGGGTGGTCCGCAAAAAAAACTGACGACCCAATATTTTTTAAGTCCAACTTTTCTAGTTAGCACCCCTCAGAATCAGGAGAGGACAGAAATCAAATCTAATGAAACAGAAACGTTTCTGTCATCTCCTGGTTCTAACGGGTGCTAACTAGAAAAGTTGGACTTAGAAAATGTTGGGTCGTCAGTTTTTTGTGGACAGGGTGGTCCACAAAAAACTGACGACCTAAGATTTTCTAAGTCCAACTTTTCTAGTTAGCACTCCTCAGAACCAGGAGAGGACAGAAATCTTCCCGTTTCATTAGATTTGATTTCTGTTCTGTTCTGGCTTTGAGGGGTGCTAACCAGACTTTTTGTGGACCACCCTGTACATATATGAGGTTCGTCCATTCCCCAAAACCTCCAGAATTATACAACCAATGAAGACACCGAACAAAAAGTATATTACAAGGCAAAACTCACGTTAGTGACGAACCAACGACTGCCTCCTGGGAATTTCGAGTGCAACTGGAAAAAAAAAACAATGTATAAAATGTCAGTACCAGCTTTCAGAGCTGCAAGGCGCTTCCTTGGATAATAGCCACAACAATACTTTAGGAAGGATAAAATAAAAAATTAACTGCGAAACCATTTTCTCTAAAATGAAATAAAATAATAACAATCACAGCCCTACTTTTTCGTTTAATCCCACATACCAAAAACTGTAAAGATTCCTTGAACACAACGAACATTCCCCGTGCTGTTCCAATTTCTTTAATAATTTGTACTATAGAAATAGCATTATATTCGACGCAACGTAAACAAATAGCATTAAAAAGAAAATAATAACATCGAATCACTCTTTCAAAAAGAACATTTGATGTATGAGAGATGTTATGTTAAGCTTCATGAATTAAAAAAAAAATGGTTTGAACGAACAACATACCAGGTTTCACATCATTTTGATCATTTATTATTTTTACTTTTAGCAATAGGTTGGGATTAGGCCTAACTGGTTGTTGTCCCGCGTCCATTGATTAGAAATATAACCAGATATCGCTCTTTACTTTTTCCCGTTTTATGCGGGGACCAAGCGGTCGTTGCGGCTAATACCTCTGAGAATCCTATTCCTTCGTTCTGCTTTGAAGGCAAAAGCAATATTAGAGGTACTAGAAGCCACAACTATATACCGCAAGGCCCCAGCGTAAAACGAGAAAAAGTAAGATAGCTACATCTAGTTAATGTTCTAATTTATGCCGGTGTCCCCATTTCTGGTAATAGAGCAGTGACACGACGTAGTATTATTGTATATAACTCTATGCTGGAGCCTTAATGGGTTAGCTGCAAGGGGCACTGCAGAGAGAAACAGAAGGGCGTCATACTGAAGCCGATGCTGTGAAGAGTGATTTCTTAGACCTAAAACGCGCTATTTTTGTTGTTGGAGAAAACAACGTTATTTTAAGCCTAAGAAATCCGCTCTTCCGTTGTTTTTCCCTCCATTTTTATGTAGTGCACCTTGTAGTTATGCCCTCCAAAACCCATACTGGTGCCAATATGGCGGCAAATGTCTCTGCTCTATATGAATTGTAGTCCTGTAATAGCTGCTTTCATCGACATTAACCAACGATCACTCGCCCTGACTTTTAACCCACTCTTGCATGGTTAAAGCAACAAGGAACTTCTCGGTAAAAAAAAAAAAAACAGAGTTTAAGACACAGCACGAGCTTTGTGAGGGGTCCCCTGGGAACCCGAGCAGAGCGAGCAGTGGCAGCCCATTGGTCAGCATCCCTGCTTTCAAACCAAGAGAATGCTGGTTCGAAACGCGGGACCAACCCAAGTACCATGGTATTTAAAAAAAAGTACCAGAAATTATTGAATGCAACAAAGGGTTAAAACACTTCTCTTTTACTGCCAAATTAACCATCTCTTGCATGGTGTTGTTTTAAAGCACACGCCACTTCTCAGTCAAAAACAGCGTCCAAGACACAGCACGAGCTTTGTGAGGGGTCCTCGGAGACCCCGAGCAAAGCGAGCAGTGGCAGCCCAGTGGTCAGCTTCTCCGCCTACAAACCAATAGAACGCTTGTTCGAAACCTACGACTGACCCAAGTGCCATTACTTAACAAAAAGTATCAGAAATTATTGCATGCAGAGGGTTAAATCTCTAGTTTCTAACTTGGTGAAGACTCTCTAGTTTTGTCATTTTTGGACCAGAAGAGTTGAGCGACGTGCTTTCCCCCCCACACACCAACGGTCAAGCTACTGGACCATTTTTCTTTTTGTTTTTCTATTCTTCTCTTCTTTGCCGAGCTGGCAGAAGAGGAACTTGAAATGTTGACGAATCCTTTAGCTCGGGGTCTGCGAATCAGAGCTTGTAAAGCAACGTTCGGCCCAGCTGCTGCCAGGCCATTTGAAACTTCTTACGAGGCAAAACATTCGGCCATGAGAGTGACGATAGCAGGAGGCAGGGGGGGGGGGGGGGTCGTCAAATGTTCATTGAGAATTTGGAGAAGGAACACAGCTGTGAGAATGAGAGAGCGATGCTCAGTGACAAGCACTTTTCGAGACTTTGATAAAAGAAAAAGAAAACATACCGTGAGCAGAGTTTCGAGAAAAACATCAAATATGCCAAAATCCGTAATCCATCATCAAGAACTGTTTTCAAAAGCTGAGGATGTAGGTGGTAGCCGTGTTGTCACGTGGTTAGAGAGCTGACGCTATTATTTGTAGCAAACCGATCAGACCTTACGTAACTACGGAAATAGAACTTCGGTATATTTTGTGATACAACTTCAGATCAGATACGGTAAGTAAAGAGACTAACCAGCTTCTATAGAATGGAATCTAATTACGGTTATTGTGAATAATCTGTTAGCCCTTCCATTATCTGAGGCAGTTGGTTCGAATCCTCAGGTATCTCCCAATGTTTCCTTTACCTTTTTCTAAGCTTTGAAACGGTACGGCGTGGATTTTACGCCAACTCCCACAGCACTTGCTCCCTGGAAAGCATTGCAGCAGTTTCGCAGAATGGGGGAGGTGGGGGTGGAATGCAAACGCACTAAGATCTGTAATGCTCCAACGTGAAGCATTACTACTAAATCAAGCAAAAAAGGTAAACTATATGCTTGTTAAAATGTACACGGATGAAATTTGGATGATTTTTAATTGAATTAATTAAATGTACAATTAGGAAAATTGCATCTGTTTAAGTGCTGTTGTGCTTTACCTATCATATATTGCAGTGACTGCAGTTACTCTGGACTCTTCACCATTCCCCTTTTGGACTTTGTAGTCAAATAACCTTGTATATTCTGTAACAATGCCACATTGTACCATGTATGCTTTGCCTTTCGGTCTCGTGCTCATGGCCGGAGGCATGGCAACGGATTTGGAATGGGCACAACGGTTGCAGACGCCATTCCGGCTGCACAACCATCTTTCGGTCCCCTTTTCGACTTATCCTATCGAAATTCATTACGAACCTTACGCCATTCCAAATTAATCCAAAGTCATGACTCCAACAGTCTGCCGTGCCCGAAATGCAGGCGAGCGCCCTACATCACGTAAATAAACTGAACAGCATCCAGACTCACGACTCCATCATCCTGGCTTGATTAGGTTTAAGAGGGAATTCCAGCGTTGAGGGTTGGATCCTCCACTCTGCGGGGCATTCTCCAGTTCCGCCTCTGCAGATTTTGGTGCATCGGTCGGGAATCGAACGCGGGTCGCCCGCGTGGCAGGCGAGCATATGTTTAATATATATTTAATATTTAATATATATATATATATATATAAATCGTAAAGCAAACAGCACTTAAACAGATGCAATTTTCTCAATTGTACATGTGATTATTTCAATTAAAAATCATCCAAATTTTAACCGTGTACATTTTAACAAGTTGAAGTTTCACTTTACGTGTTAAAATGTACACGGATAAAATTTGGATGATTACCCAAAGTTAGCCCCCATATAACCCCCATTTTACGGCACACTTGACGTTTTTGTTAGTAATCTTCTATATCTAGACGCACGCTAGTGTGTCGCGCCAAGTTAGGCAACAAACATCACAACAAACATCACATCACATCAATTGTCGAGGTTGTAAACCATTGTAGCGCGACGCCATTGCGTCAGTGTCTTATATCTTGATGCATAGTTGGGCACATTTCAGGTATTTGGGGATAAATAATAATGCGGTACAAAAGCTTAAATTGTGTTGAACTCGAGAGCAATGACCCACCTGACAAAAATTAACTCGTGCTTGAATGCCAGCTATGCTACTTTCAATGCAAAATATGCCCCTCAATAACGTTGAAAATGTGTTACTAGCTATCTAGCTAGCTATAGTCTGCTCATCCCCATGTTAAATCCCATAAGGTGATTATTCATCGATTCCGAGATAACGGGAAGGCTTCCGGCTATGAAATTGGACGAATGGGTGCACTACAATACGAACTGCGTACCTTTTATGGTTTGAAGCCTGGGGGCGTTACGGGGGTGGCCTGGGAGGGCGCGTAAGCACGAAAATATTGTTATAACCATTGTTGCTATTGTCGCATCGTCTCTCATTGACGGCCAAAGTTCCGACAATGGGAACGTGTTTACTGACGTACGTGTCTAGACACACACTAGTGTATCACAATAAATCTAAACAACGTTGTAAAGAAATTGTATTCACGTCCAATTCACGAAAAATAAACCAAGTGTAAAAACAAAGCAAAATAAACAAAGCCAAAAACTGGTAAGGAGGCCACCAAGTTGAGAGTGGTCCGGCCCTTCAAAGGAGAGATATAAACACACCAAGACTAACTAATAACTACAACAAATAACAACAAAATTAAAACCAAACCAAAAGCCAATAAAGAGGTGACTAAGTTGAGAATGGTTCGGCCTATAGGCAAAAGGTAGTAGCAAATTGTTGAAAACCAATTTCTTGTTGGCGTGGCACTTTATTACACATCTGCACGGTAGTGGAGTAGGAGTCAATACACAATTAAAAAAAAAGAAGTGATATCATATCAAAAACCAAAACTGGTAAAAGGGAGCGCCAAGTTCCAAATGGTTCGGCCCTTGAAATGAGTGATATCAACACACCAAAACATTCGCCAACTTAATCACACCGAATAATACTTTAAACGTTAAATGAAAACTTGAACATTGCTACCGAAAGTAGCAATGTTCTAGTTTTCATTTAACCTTCGAATTATTAAGCGGTGCGATTAACTTGGCGAATGTTTTGGTGTGTTGATATCACTCCTTTCAAAGACCGAACCATTCGGAACTTGGCGGCCCCTTTTACCAGTTTTGGTTTTTGATACGATACTTATTTGTCTTAAAGAAGGGTTCAAAGGGTTTAACGAGCGTTAACCACTCCTGGTCATCTGCCCGAAGCCCTAAGGCCCTATGTCTGCAACAGCCAGATTCCCAGGCGGTCACCCACCCAAGTATCAATCCAGCCCAATGCTGCTTAACATCGGGGATCTGACGAGAACCGGTGTTTCCGGTGTGAACCGAGAAGGGAATTTGAATTTGAATTTATTGCCAAGAGCCCTGGCCATATGCCGAACGCTCTAATACAAAATTAAATAAATAACAAGGTTTCCAAGCAATACTAGTGACAAAAAAAAAAAACATATCAGAACACTACGGCCCGAGATTCCACGGCGGCACCACTTCACTTCACTACCACTACCACTCGTTTCACTTCTACCACTTCACTTCTATCACTTCTAGAGTTTTCACCACTGTGTACAACAGAATCCCTCACTATGTACGAGAATTGATCTTCACCACCGTGTACAGGAGACTACCGCGTGCGGGCATTGTAATGTGCACGGGCTGTGTTTGCGAATACATCCGGGCTGTGCTTGTGAATACATCCGCACTGCGTGGAAGTAGGACGGTGCACCTGCTGCTTATCAATTCTAACCAGCCCATCTCCCGCGACAGAGATCACAACTGCTTCTTGGTAGCTACACAGAAAGCAGCCAGTGCCCGCATGCGCCTGATAGCGTCTGCACCACTCGTGTGGCACAGCAATGTCTGCAGGGTTGGATGAGTTCTCACCCACCTACTCAACAGGTGGCGATGGGTATTGTACCGCCTACAGACAAGAAGGAAATGCTCTGCAGTGTCTTCAACGCCACATGTCGTACAGAATGGCGAGTCCACCCAACCCAACCTATTTTGGTGTGCCAGCAGCATGGAATGACCTGTACGCAAGCGACTAATGAGACGCGCCCTCCTGCGCGGCAACGCATCCAGGACTGAACCATAATTGCAGGTCGGTTGAATAGCAAACAGAAACCTCCCCATTACTGAGGCCACCCATTCCTTCTCCCACTCTTTACGCTACCACTCCCGGATTGCCACACGCCGAGTGGCCACGGACACAGTAAGATGCGCCTCTGCCACCTCTGTGGTAGCTGCCTCCTTGGCGAGAGTATCCGCTTGCTCGTTGCCCCAGATTCCAGTGTGGCCTCTCACCCATCGAACCGCAACCTCGCTTACCTGGGAAGCAATCCAGAGCTTCCATGCAACACTGAAAACTAACGGATCGCTCATGTCCATACATTCCACTGCCCCTTGCACTGCCCGGATACTTGCAAGAGAGTCCGTGACAATGGCGAAGGACCGCAGCCGCAACTCTAGAGCCACATCCAGGGCAACAGACATCGCCGCTAATTCACAAACCGTGCTTGAAGCAACAGCAGTGAGACGACGCCTTACACTCACTTTGAGAGATGGGATCGTAACACCTATCCCTCCCACACTGAGTTCCCTCCTGAAAGACGCGTCGCAAAAAACCTCACAGGTGACGTGCCATGCGTCAAACAGACGAGCCACTGTGGGACACCATATCCATGGACCAATGGGATTAGCCCGTGCAACTTCACACGGACGGAGGTGGGATGCCTGTTGCAGGAGTGACGCACCCTGGCCAGCTGCGCCTAAGGCTCCACGCACACCTCGACTCAGACTGACATAGTCAAGAAGTAACTTCCCAACAGGGTCTTTCGCCCCCCGAACCGAGAAGGGGTCAAAGGGTCAAAGGATTTTAGCGAGCGTTAACCGCACCCGGTCATCTGCCCGACGAAGCCCTAAGGCCCTATGTCTGAGAAGGGGAATAAGACGCGAACAATGTAGAAGCCAAACAATGCTAACAATACTTATTTCTGTTACGAGAATAAAATGACGACGCTGCTAACAATGTAAAAGTCTAACAATTAGGAAATCAAAAACTTCAATAACGCTGGCAATTAGAGCCGAACTGAGTAATTTCAAAGTTGGTTGAGTAACAATCACTGCCTGTGCGATCGTTTTTGCGGGCTTATCGCGTTGGTATCAAGACAGTGAAACAGGTAACGCAGCTACACTGAGAAGTGCTATTTACTTTTTTAAAAAGACCAAATACCCCGGGACCCCAGGGGAGGGGAGGGAGGGGGTTGGACAAATCACCCAATGAGGAAGGTTTTTTTTGGGAGGGGGGGGACAAGGGCAGGGGGGCTGGGGGAACAAGGGGGAGAGCAAGGGGTGCAGGGGAACAGGGGGGCGTCGGGGGCCTTTTTATGCCATGCTTCCCAGTATAGTATTTCGCTGGCACATGCGCAGATGATTAGCCCCAAAATACCGCCGACGCCCGGGAAAGGGGCGCAAACCACACAATGGAAGTGGAAGGGTTGCGGGGGAACAGGAAGACGTTTTCAATTCATGGTGCTGAGTATAGTATTTCGCTCGCACATGCTCAGATGATCTGCGCGGGTACAGCTAGTTTATTACCATTATTTCCTACTCATTTTGTTTCTTAAACATTGTTGGAGCGGAGCGAGGCCGAAGGCCGCTATCCCTGGCCGCTATGAAGACACTCCAATTGTAATCTTAGACCGCGCATCACGCGAAAACCACAAGGACTCTCCAAACAAACTTTGCAGTAGCATGGGAGTCCGTGCAAGGTTTATCAAAAGAAAAATTTGGAATCGGACATGGGGTTGAGGAACCATCAGGGTGACAAAATGGACCAATAGCAAGAACCAAAATTCACTGACGACAACGAGACGCGAAGACGTTTCTAATTGTTCAAGGCATCCAATTGTTAAAAGATTGATTGTTGATGATAAACAGGCGACGTTAGGCTTTGTTTGTTGGTTATCGTTAGAATTAATATTTGTAGGAAGGTATGTAACCTCGGGTCGGGACCGTGATTAAACAAATTGAATTGCGGCGTTACGCAGTAATAAACCAAATTCAAGATACTTCCACTTTTCGTCGACCGATTTGGACATTTGAATACACCATTTTCACGGTTTTTTCACCACCTTTCAATGGCCCAAATCCCAAGCAACTGTCTCTTATTGTTTAGAAATTACCAAGCATATCCGATCCGATCCGATTGGCAGTCAAACAGCAAAGAAAGCGGAGCTCGCTCCATTATGTCGACAGTGGAACTGATGACGGCCCTAGTATTTAGTATGCTGCATCATTTCGTAGGACGAACTGTGTATTCCGGCTATTTGTCTGTATTTCCAACCGGAGTGATCATCTGGGTTTGTAGTTGGTTCGAGATTAACCCATTGTCATGCGGGTACTTCCAAGAATTAATCTCCTTGAAGTTGCAGAGGGTATACGGTGGGAGGATGGAAAGGCGTATGAACTTGGCTCGATCTGAACTTTAATGGACATTTTTTCTCCGGAGAAAAGTCACGTAAGGGTTTCGTACAGAGCAAACTTCGTCCGTTGCTGGGTGAAAGATTGCTTGATGAACCAAACAATTGTTTCCATGACTACTGAAGTTGATGGTCTGTCTGCCCAGTAAGTTTGATCAGTAAGTTTGGAATGGTTCCATGTTCTCTTATCTAGTTTGATCAGACAGTGAAGGACATATGAAACACAACTAGGATGATCATTCTCCAGTCAGCCACAATACCAAGTTAAAAAAAAAGAAGGCCTAGAGGGATTGTTGGTTTAAGCAAGGACAATTATTTCAGGCTAACTTGGGGTTTCCACGAGGCAAGGTGCTGCAGACCTGTCAAATTTTCGATTGAGCCGAAATAAATATATATATTTATTTTGACAACGATTAAAAAAAGTGTCACCGTGAGTAATAAATATGTACTACTTATTCGTGAGGAATCGGCGGTTTACCGGCGATAATTGCTCGTTTGTGAGAAACGGCTAGTCCAATATCGAGGTGGTGGAGGAGGGAAATCTCACGAGGACGCCACTGTGAATGGATTTCCCTTTACCCCCGAGAAATTGGATTAGCCGTTTCGAGCAAACGAGCAATTATCGCCGTTAAACCGCTTATTTTCTCAGATGTGTTTTAATGGTAAGGTGTGACGTCAAGCTAACGTGTCAATTTATTCGAGTTCAGGCTCTTACAACAAAGGGTTTCAAAGGGTTTAACGAGCGTTAACCACTGCTGGCTCTTACAACGAACGTTGACTAACAGTTTAAAAATTGTTATGGCATGGCATTCATTGCATACTTCGTCGAAAACAATTCACTACAAAACCGTAAAAAAAAACGTATGCTACGCGCAGCATTGTAGTTAACTCATGGCTGTGTAACAAGCAGTTACATCATAATGTAACGAATATCGGGAAGCCAACACTTTGGGGTGCACCTTTCCATTGCTTGAGTGAGAGAGCACTCGTCCAGCAGCTGCCAACACAGCTGTCAGGCGAGCGCTTTGTCGGTACGCACCGAGCGAGCCCACCTGCTCAACCAATTGGACCCGCCTTGTGCGCACGGCTTGTTACCGATTACGCAATTCCCGGTGGGAGTCTATCGTTCAAGGGGCTATAAATACGACCACTTGAGCAGTTGTTTCATCAGTTGTTTTTTTTTTTTTTACACAGACGAATGTTAATTGATTTTTAAAATTGTTATAGTATAAAACATTTTCCACAAAATAATACGCCCAAAAAAGGGGATTCTCAATTATGGCTCTTTACATTTTAACAACTACACTGTAAAAATAGACGTTGTGAATCACAACGTGTAACATGTGGTCACAACATGTTATGAATTACAACACCTACAATAAACGTTGCGTTTTAAAACACCTATAACGCACGCATAATTGTGTTATGCCGTCAGTTATTTATCTTTCTTTTGTTATTTTGAAGAGTCGGTGGAAAGGGTTCAGCCGATTGGTCACCCTACGAACCCATGGGACAAATGAGGGTCATGTGTCAGGAAGCTGACTTTTGTCCAAACGCACCGAGTAACCGGGGATTTCGATACATAGAAACTCATGTTAAACCACCATTTTCAGACGCACGTGTACATTTGTTGTGGTTTTCGGATTGCTTGGGTACTTTTTATTAATTCGTCCCTAACGTCAGAACAGTTTTAAATGAATTAGGGGGAAGGCAAACATTTACTGATATTGATGGTTTAACTACACTTCACTATCAAACTTAACCAAAGAGACTGCTACACGCGAGGCTTCTGTTAGAGGTTTAGCTTACCCACGCATTTGCCATTTGAATTTCCGGTTTTTGCAGAAATGGTTGAACTACAGTTTTTAAAGCAATATAACAATTTAAAATAAAGAATTTTGCAAATCCAGTCACAGCCTAAAGCTGCAGTTTGGCTGTAAAACTAAAGGACTGCAATTTTTGTTTGGCATAATTAAATTATTACAAAAAACTTAACTGAATAATAAAATCCAAGCACAATTTTACTTTACCAAACTGGTATCAAAACATAATTTAGTCGAGAGTATTTTCAGTCAAAGATTGGAAATTTTTTCAAAGATGGACTATAACAAAATATCTAAAACTTGAAAAGTCATCCTTGACGTATTTTGTTAAACAGAACGTTTACTCATAATTATATTTGTGACGTCATTCAGTTCCTTGCTAGATGTTCTAGGCGTTGTGGTTTACAACAACTATAGACATTGTGGTTTACAACACCTATATACATTCTAGGTTACAACACCTATAGACGTTTTGATTTACAACACCTACAGATGCTGTGGTTTACCTATAGACGTTGTGGGTTACAACACTTACAGAAGTTGTGGTTTACAACACCTATTCTGTAGACGTTTAAACACGCAACATCTACAAATATTCGTCCTTCGAAGACTGATTTTAACCGTTGCGTTTGTAGACGTTGTGCTTTACAATGCCTAAAACCTCGTTATAAGGCCAAGAGCGTTCCTATAACGAGTTTTAGGATTATGTAGGTGTTGTTACTCACAATGCCATTTTTGCAGTGTAGCCTAGAAATATGCTTAAGATCAACAAAACTAACAGAACAGTTTTATAGTTTCTTCCACGTTTTGTTCGAAGGCTGCTGACTGTATAACGCCACGTTTCCTTCCGCTACCAGTGCAAAAATACGTTGCTATCACACTCGTAGACTCTGCACAGTTATATAGTTAAAGTTTACGAGTGGGATATATCACTATTTTAGCACTCGCAGTGCAAAGAAACGTGTCTTCATAAAGTCATTTTTCTGAAAACAAAATATGGAACAAACTATAGTTATAGTTCCATCTTTATCGGTATGATAACGTATGTCGTTATCACACGTATGTGACATATTTTTGTTTAAAATATGTGACACAATGTGATAGGACAGGGAAGAGGATTGAAAAAGGGAAAATTATGCGTGACGTCGTTTGTATACGCCCCCTTACAAAGACCATATCAAAAACCAAAACTGGTAAAAGGGACCGCCAAGTTCCGAATGGTTCGGCCTTTCAAAGGAGTGATATCAACACACCAGAACATTCGCCAAATTAATCGCACCTACTAATATTCGAAGGCTAAATGAAAACAAAAACTAGAACATTGCTACTTTCGGTAGTAATGTTCAAGTTTTCATTTAACTTCCAAAGTATTATTTGGTGAGATTAACTTGGCGAATGTTTTTGTTTGTTGATATCACTGCTTTGAAAGGCCGAACCGTTCGGAACTTGGCGGTCACGTTTACCAGTTTTGGTTTTTGTTATGATGTCACTTCTTTTTTTTTAATTGTGTATTAGACTCAACTCAACTAGCCTGCAGATATGTAATAATGTGCCACGTCAACAATAGTTTGAGTGGCCATTCCCCCAATATTTTAATTTCATATCACTCCTTTGAGAGGCTAAACCATTCTCAACTTAGTCGCCTCTTATCAGTTTTGGGTTTTGTTTTTAATTCTTTTATATATTTTTTTAATTTTGTTCATATCACTCCTTTGTGAGGCCTAACCATTCTAAACGTGGTGGCCTCTTTAGTCTTTACCAGTTTTTGGCTTTATGTTGACATTTTGTTTATTTCTCGTGAATTGGATGTGAATACAATTTCTTTAGATTTATGTGTAAAGGGTTAAGCCCGTATACTGTAGAGCTCTCGTATAAAAAATCAAATCAATTCAATCACGTTATCACGCACGTTATCATTGTTTCAACTTTGGCCGTCCAATGAGAGACGATGCCAACAATACTAACAATGGTTATAACAGTACTTTCGTACTTACTCGTCTTCCCACGCCATTCCCGTTACACCCCCAGGCTCCAAACCATATAAGGTATACAGTTCGTATTGTACTGCAGCCATTCGTCCAATTTCATAGCTGGAAGCCTTCCCGTTATCTCGGTATCGGTGAATAATCACCATATGGGATTCAAGATGGGGATGAGCGGACTAGCTAGCTAGCTAGGTAGTAACATATTTGCAACGTTATTGAGGGCCAGATTTTGCATTGAAAGCAGCTTAGCTGGTATTCTACACGAGTTAATTTTTGTCAGGTGGTGTCATTGCTCTCGATTTCAACAGAAGTTAAGCTTTTGTACCGCATTATTATTTTTATCCAAGTACCTGAAATGTGCCCAACTATGCTTCAGGATATTAGACACTGACACTATGGCGTCGCGCTACAATGGTTTGCAACTTCGACAATTGAATTGATGTGATGTTTGATGCCTACCTTGGCGCGACATACTAGCGTGTGTTTAGATGTGTGTATAATTGTTACATATATTTTTCTCCTTCTCCGGGTATCATCTTCAATGGAATATCTCCTCCTCCGCTTACGAAAAGTGAGACATGAACTAATTTTCTCATTACGGCGCTCTTAAATTGAATTCGCTTTATAAAACACCAACAGTTTCCCCATCGTCATGCTTTCCCGCACTACTCCGGCGCAACCGCTGAAGCACCCTCGCTGATGGCAGATTGTTAAGCTGGCACCTTGAGGTTAACCCGTGACACGGAACGCCTTTAGCTTAGCGTCGCTGTCGAAAACATTAACGTGACGAGTAACAACCTCAAAGAGATTTCTCTACAATCTCCCCCCTCCCCTTTCTCCTTAACAACTTTAAATAGGAGTCCATTTGGGTCTTCAACAAATGGCAGATCGTTAACGCTGGCAATGACTCCCCCAACCATCCTTAATGTTTTAGTGCTGCGTGTATGTCAACTCCTTGCCCTGTGCAGACTGAGCGTCTGCCGTGCGTGGGTGACAGGGGCGGGGGCGTTCCTGGGCCTCGTCACTGACCTAAATTTAAACCCCGGGGCACGAGTCACTAATTAGATTTAAATTACTCCAGTGCGATGCGGTTAAACTGAACTGTGGGGTTTGGGAGAAATCGGGGGTAGGGAGAAGAGGAGCGCTCGGGACTGCGGCTTGGCCTTCCGGAAGGCAGAGCAGCATTTG
>JAHWFP010222731.1:87039-99567 GCA_023313725.1 Lithobius niger | reverse complement strand
TTTTTTTGTATCCCTGTATGTAAAAGAACGTCTCTGACAGCATGTTTTTCGTACCTATGACTGGACAGGATAGACGTGGTGTATTAAAACCCATTTTAACGTATCCTAAATCATGAGTGCCTTCACTACATCACTACATTTTTGTACTAACCGACGCTGCTCTTCATCCTAACACGATTTCCGCCTCAAAAAACCCGGGGAAAACGTGTTAACTTATCAAAACGTGTATTAACTTCTTGGGACTTCGGTGGCAGCCATAATTGCAAAGTCTCAAGTTTACATAGTTCAGTAACGCGATTTGATCTTGAATTGTCTTGGCTCGGAGACGAAGGCCCTGAAAACTCAGCTCTTTGCTGGCTTTCATGGAACCCTCATGACACTCAGTTTTCACTTTTGAATTTACTTTTCTTCTTGCATTAACATGCGTCCTGGTGTTTACGGGAAAACGGCGAAACGTTGGTCTATCAACGTTTTAACCAATGATGTAATACTTTTGTAATGTGTCGTACACACAAGGACCTATGCCTACACAACAAAACAGAATAACTAAGCGCAGATAAGAATAGCGAGTAAAATGAGGGTTGTTTTGGATCCAGAGTGAAGTGAGTTACACGCAGAAGAGATTTTAAGGGTTCGGTCTCGGAGCCAAGAGGACCACCATATTGTATTACCACCATACATCCTCAAGGGACTTAAAAAAGGTACTCTCTTTGGCGTATTTATAATAAAATGGAAAGTATTAAAGGTACACCTGGACTGCCTTATAACATTCCGCCTGCCTTATAACAGCCACGCGCTGATCGCCATCTGCAATATAATGCTGCCAATTTCAACTAAGATAGTAGCTGCATTCCTCGCAGCAAAGAACAAGAACGTAGCTACTGTCTTAGTTGGCATTGTGCCTACTAGACGACCCAGCAGGAACGCATTAATTGTGTCGTCACAAACCGGATTCCTGTACTTTAACATCACAATTATAATTTTGTAGGCTAATGACTTATAATTTTGCTTCGGCGATCATTGGAATAATTAATTTTTACCGTATTAGTCGATTACATTTTTTATCTCATGGTAATTATTAGCAAATTAGTACATGAACACACAGAGATGAAACGTCATGGTTATTGTAGGTGCGCAAAGAATCATACACTGCGGGCCGCAGTAAATATAAATAACAATTATTCAACAGAAAATCTCCCAGACGCCACATTTTAAAACGTATTTTTAGCAAGGGAGTGACTACCGGTAAGGAAACAGACCTTTGGGGCCATACTTAATGTGGAGGAGCGAGAAAAATGGCGGTACTAGGAATGTCCTTTTAAGGATAGCAAATAAATACCGACAGTGGGAATCTATGCATTTACTACGAAAATCTTTTCAATTATTGCTAATAGCATGGTGGGGAAGTTCTACAAATTAAGTCTCTCTGGCAGCAATCAATGAAACTGTATATACAGTAATTTAAATGCCGACAAACACAGGCTTTCCTTGATTTTTCGCAGCAAAGCAGAGTGGATTAGTGAAGATTACGATTTGTGAATTGGTTAAACCCAGAAGGGTTACGTATGGAGTAGACATTTTTAACAGTCTAAAGAAACTATACAATCGACGACATACTGTGCTGAGAAGACAGGGAGGCTTCCATTGCGTTTCTTTAATATACATAATAAAGTAATGATGAAATTATTGATAGTCGAAAAAGGACACGCTTTACATCTTTACAGCGTATGAATGGTCTGAAAACTTTTAAATTCCACCACCGATAGACAGTATAAGGTATATTCAGTATCGTGTGGTAGGTTACCACATAAGAATATGCATAAATGTTTGTAATGTTGCAGGTATTGCATACTTTCCATTCTTCCTAACGATGACAGTACTTGTTGGCTTGCTCACAGGGTTGCTTATAACATCCTGGATGTTGACTACTAGTAAGTGTAGTAAAATAAGTTGGTAGCTTGTTTTGTTAAGTTGTTAGCTTTAAGAAGTGCCTTGCGGGGAAAGCTTCATGTTTATAATATACCTGATTTTATTCATGTGATGAGCTGTATTTGAGAAACAACTATAAATGACGTAATAGGCTGTGGGGCGTTAAGACAGTATCTCAGTAGACACTTTTAAGACCTTAATAAGCAACGAAAAACGCAAAGGTCTTTTCCTAAAACACAGTTCATATTTATCTGGTAAAATGGGAGGGAATTGCTATTTTTTTTCTATTTTTTTTCAATAAGCAGTACTCCTGGGTTTCAGAATTTTAGATAAAAATCTACAAATTTTATTCCCTCATGCTGACAGTACTAATAAATTCATAAATTTTGGAGGCTAATTCTTGGTTTTTATTGGTAAAAAATATAACACTTCCAATAGTAATACTTTTTGTGTGCTAATGAAGCAAAATAGGCTAGAAAAGGCTAAGACCAATAATATATAACCTAATATTAAGACCAAGCAGACCGCTTGACACCTTGCTATAAATCATGGAAAATCCAGGTGCTCAGATAATTAAATTTTAGTTTTCTCTTAAAGCTGTACTGGATGACGAATAGGGTGTCTCATTGGATAAGAATTCCACACCTAAATAAATTTTAATAGGAAAAACAGTTCCTATTATTAAGTCTGCATTTAGGACGGACATGTTTAAAGCATTTGTATAGGTTAAGAAACTTGTCTAAAAAAAATCCAGCAAATTAAGAGATAAAAGCCATGTAAGTAAATTAAATGATATTCAGCATGTAAGGATGTTCCGTACCAAACACTATATCAAACCACGAGTCCTACCATGGTTTGTACCATTTCTATACCTGACATTGCTTAGAAAAAAGGTTTTGAAAGAGGCATTTCGCTTCACATGTTTAAGTCATGAGTTCAAAATGGATGTTGCGATATGACCAATGTTTATGTTTTACATATAAGAGGTAAAGGCTTGACATCGTTTGTACCCACGTGTAGGCGGTGGTTATCATACCATGAGTGTCCAAAGTATATTGAAGTTATCTACATAAAATATTTACACTTTAATCAGAAGAACAAGTAAACGAAGACAGCAGTCTGGTCAAAGACAGATGGTTGTTGCTCCGTTAATTTAATGTGTCTGCTATCCATGTATTAGAGCTACAACAATTTCGCGTTCAGTTGGGAGTAGAGAAATGGAACCTGTTACTACTCTCCTCCCCGTTGAACGTAAAATTATTTTATCTTCAATACATGGACATTAGAGACATTAAACAAACGTACCAACAATCGTCCGTCTTTCACCAGCCTGCTTTGTTGTTTTTCTTGTTCATCTGATTAAAGTGTAAACTTTTAATGCAGAAAAATTCAATATACTTTGGACATTCATGGTCAAATTGTTACGGGAAATTTTGCTTCATAACAAACTGCTAATGAAGATTATTTACTTAAAAATAAGAAAAACAATGAAAGAAACATGCGACGATCAATAGTTGGTTTTTAATTTATTTACGTCATTTTAATTTGTAAATTATTTTTGTCATTTTTTATTGAAGCAAAAATGATCTGAAGTTCCGTTCCAACTTTCACCCCTTTACTTCCTTTTATGCGGATTACAACTCTAATTTAAAACTGCACTAGTCCTACAACAGGAGGAATGGGCTCTTGTCAAACGTTACACCTGGATGGGGAATAAAAAATAACGAAAATAAGCGCTCTGAAATTAACTGACGCTCTCATAAGGCTAAAATATTTTTAAGTTCATCAGCCATAAGGCTTCCTCCAATAAAACTAAAATATTTTTGAAAGCTCTTTGACTACATTAATTCTAAGTTGGACATGATTAGAGGGACATGATTTTTAAGATGATTGGTTTTTCTTGGTTACTCAGATATGCGTGTAGCACTTGTCAAAATAAGGTTTTAAATTTGTCAAATTAGCTTTTTTTCAGAATTTTTGTTTGGATCCATTGAGTCTTAAAATTAAACTTCATGTTCACGTGGGATTGAAGCCATCGAACACGTTTTTTTTTGCTCTTTTTGAGAGAGTATACGATAATGACACTCCAAATTGTCAGCATTGTTTTTGATGGTGACGGTTTTTTTTCTTTTTCTTTTTTTCGTAACAATAATAGCTTTTCTTGTGTATTGTATCCCTACTGGTACATTTTTATATTTCGTAGAAATCATTTTAATATCTCTGTATGTAAATTTTTCATATTTTAAAGTTGTAACAGAGAATCTTTTTCAGGCACTCTCAAGTGCGTTACGTGCAAACCACCCCAGGAGTGTGAGGTAATGGAATGCAACGAGAATGCAACAAAGTGTGCTGTTATGACTGTTAATGGTAAGGGCAAAGAAATGATAAAAATCACTCTACGTTACCAAAATATTTGATATAGAGATGGTAAATTACATACCCCGGGCCATTCGAAATAAGTTTTAGAGCAAAATGTCCATACGTCAGCCATACACATTTCACCATGCCTCGTAGTCACCATTTTACTTGCTTTGCTTTAATTAATTCAATGCCTGTAGATTATTTCACGACCAGAAGCGTCTTATTTTTATTGAAAATTAAAGTAAGGTATAGGAAATATCTAAAATCTAATTTCAAATCTATTTTTGAGATTGTGACAATGATGAAACAGCAACAGTTTTGTACCTTTTTGCAGCTGCTCGTGCTAAAATTCTCAGCCATTACGTAACAACCGTATTACTTGCCGTACTTTACATGTTTTAAAAGGTTTTTAGTTTGATGTTATAAAATATTTTTATTATTAAAATATCAGAAATAGAAATAAAATCCCGCCAATGATATTAAAATGAAAGCAGCACTTGTCTATTATCTACTTGGTGTTATGCTTGCTGAAAAAAAGCTACAATTTTTATATATTTTGAATAATTAAAAGAAAGCCTCTAACGTAGCAAGAAGGTTTTCCGTAGCTAACCGTCGTCTTTTCCTAGTGTAGTGTAAAATTGGTTTCACCATCGTAAAAACAAACAGTTAAGAACGAATTGTAATTTAAATATAACTCCTGATTAAAAAAAAGTAATTCGTTAGATTATTTTAAGTAAATGACGGACTCTTGTATCTTGTAACTAGTTGGAAGATGGTGAGAACTGAGCCTGTAGCACAAGCGAAAATGGGTAAAAAAAACTTCTAATTTTGTGTCAATAATATGTAATGGACGAAACCATCTTCAGCGAAGTAAACAAATTAAAATAATAAAAACACCTTACATTACAAATCGGTAGGCGTCTACCATCCTGGCGTTGTTAGTAAACAAGCGTTCTGAAACAATAAAATACCATGTAAAAAAGACTAAAAAACATAAATTATGCAGTAATCCTTTCGAAAGTGAGATTTAATATTTCAAGTGTGCTACTATCAGTTCAAACAAACAGGTGTTAACTCAACATATTCGTGATCTAAACAGGACTTACAGGGACGTGCTTGCGGGATGAAAGGGAGCACGGACAATGAACAACGGCTGTGACGTATGGGTGAGGCCACAGCAACAGAGAGAGTTGCTCAAAGGGCATGTCATGAAGCAATATCGCATTGCTACGTTGGTCACGTGATTGCTTTGGCACGCCTTCTAAAAGAAGGGCAAACAACATCGTTCGAGCAACAATTCGCCGTGCTCTTTTAATGTTATACCCATTGTGATTGCATGACCGTAACACGAGTTTACTTCCAGGTTGTACCCCCCAAGTTTTTACTCCAGTAGGTCACACGTGATGCATACTGGAGACTTCAGTCATGCAGTGTAAATCCGCCTGCTGTGTGCTGCTTTTGGTATGAAAAAGCATCTCCTGTAAATGAACTGAAGTAATCCGCTACGGTTCAACATGGCGTACAGAAAATTACCAAACTGGGTAAATACCAAGGCACACGTTAGCTTTAAAAACGCCCGTGTTCTGTACGAAGGAAAGGAATAAATAACTAGAATCGGCATATAAACCCTTTTCATTTTATTACAGCCACCTCCAGTACACATCTGTAATGAAGCAGATAGTAAATATCTAAAGAAATTCATCCCGGTAATCCACAAGTAGGGATACGCCAATACCAATAACCTCGACATCAATAGCAATCCATTCGAAATTCTGCCCCAATGATTTTCTCAAAAAGAAATAGCCTCTTTATAAAAAGTGGAACATCCTCTTATTGACCTAACTTTGATTCTGTAACTTCAGAAGAGAGATATTAGCTTTTTTCCCACTTTTTGTAACCTGTTCAGACCAGGAAGAAGGTTTTATACTTCATTTTTAAAATTTATTTATTGTATCTTGACGAAGACGCTACATGATACAATCTAGGCAATTCTAGTTTGTCGTCACAAATCCGTATAACGTTACAAACGAAATTGCGTCTGGGTTAATTCACGAAAAACAAGCAAAATGTCAAAATTAAATCAAAAACTGGGTCAAGTTGAAACTGGTTCGGCCTCAATAAAGAAAATAGTTACCAAAAAAAAATTAAAACAAAACCCCCAACTGATAAAGAGGCGACTAAATTGGGAATGGCATGATCTGCGAAAGGAGTGACACGAAATTAAAATATTGGAAAAATTTCCACTCACGCTATATTGCGCAATTTTTCGTAGCAATTCAAAATCAATTTTGTTGCCATACTCGGAGGTATAAATCGCATAACCTCGGCATTGTTGCAAACGATGTATATAACTATTACTTATTTTACCTAAAATGTGTAGTCAAGTGATTTTTCTACCGGAATTCCTTACGCAGGATTTCTCTTGTTCTACTTTTGACTGTTTTTTTTTGCTCTTAGTAACGCCATTTAGATAACCCTCAAACTTAGTGCAGTAGAGTTAATTCTTACACAATATCTCGGCTAATTCTCTTTAAAATGTGTTTCTAGTGATTTTTCTACCTTAATACGCTAATTTTCTTGTTGCCCCTTTGATTGTGGTGTTATGCACTCAAGAACGGGATGCAGATAAACCAAACGTAGAGTAGAACAGTTGATTAATATGCACTATTTTGGCTATTAGTAAGTAATAAAAATTAATCAAACATACGGTGGTAATTTAATTAGAAGGGGTAGCCAGCTCACCAATCCTAAAATTAAAAATTATATGAAGCAAAACAGACTATTGAAATGAACAAAGGTCTGGTCAAAAGGGCTGGCAACCCAGGTTTTGCACAGAAACCAAATCTGGTCTTTTCAAAAACCTAGTTTAGGATAACAAATTAAGTGAAATCAGAAATATTCCGATATTTCGTTACAAATGATCCTCTCTGTTAGGGAGTTCCAGGTAAGACAACCCTCGTTCGTCTATATTCTATTTTAATCAAATGGAAGAACCAACTTCTTGTCGTTTGTTGTCCTTTGATTTTGATTTTATGTACTTTGAAACGGCATAGAGATAACCATAAACTTAGTGCAGTAGGGTTGAATCATACGCACTATTTCTCGACTAATTTTCCTAAAATAAGAATGGTATTATCACTAAATCGAAGTAATGCCAAAGCTGAACGCCTGAAATTTGATGTGAGGTCAAACTGCACAATAAGTACGTGACGTGATAGATTAAGAGCCAGAAAGTGCACGAACATAAATAAAATCGCTGCGTTTCGAGGATGTATTCACCTCGTCATCAGGCACATAAAATTCACGACAGCTTCGTCAAACACAAAAAAATACACAACTCACGACAGCCTAAGCATTTCTTAAAAACATATATACAAGTAAACACGATGCACTAACACTGCATTAGTAATCCGACGTGTTGTATGGTAAAATAAAAAAAATCTGTAATTGACGTATAAAGTTGGAACGGCAGACATACCAACAGGACACTACTAAAAAATCTGAATGCATGGTGTACTGAAGAATATCTACTATATTGCACATTATATTAAACAAATTGTCTCGTATAACTTTTTCTACTACGACACGGCATATGAGCCAGAATCTTGTGTGCGACGATGCAATCACTGACCACATAAGTTTTCATCGGACGGTGATATTGGTATTCTTACAAAAAAAAAAAAACTGAAAGCTTCGTTGTTTTACAGTTTCCTGTACCCATTGTTCTTGTTCATCAGACTTTTACATTTTTTAAATCTTCGAACACCATTATTTCATACATTCAGCAGGTAATTTGGTGGGTGGGGGGGGTGAGAGTAGGAGAAATCATATTGCGCTGAGGGTATGTCAGGTTGACTACTTTAAATTTATTTACACTTTTCAGGTGTATTAACAAAAGTTAAAATATTCACACGAAAATTGTGACAAGTCCACATTGAATATATCACTGCAATTTCATGTGGCCATTTTTTGCTAGGCTACTCAATACAAAGTACTTGTTTTACTAGCGTTTTATAATTATCTTTATTATTATTATTTGTAATTTTAAATCTGTGGCTAAAACTAATGTCGAACCAATAAAACTTACGTGAGTCTTCCTGTTATGAATTTTAAAAAGATTTGAAAGTCAGAGGCCATCAGGAATAACCCACCCTTCCCTCCCTCTGGCCAGTCCGCCGCTGTGAAAACAGGACATCATTCGCTTTGCTCACTCGTACAATAGGAAACAACACCACAAATACGCGACACCACAAATACGCGTAATAAAATACTGTAATATATCGCACCCGAAAAGCAGCGAGGATGGCGCAGTAATTAACAGCAAAGGTCTTATACGAACATCGCATTCATTGTACCGTCCAGATTCAATCATCGAAATTCGGTGTACCATCCAGATCACAGCAAAGGTAAGTGATGACTCACTTTGTGTTGTTCTGCGCCATACGAGATAAACCATCTCGACGTACACGATAGCCTCTAACCGACCGCAATGTTGAAGAGCTGACTTGCCGAAATGCGCAGTTGCACGCCGCAATTTTTCGTATGATGGGCGTTGCGCGCACACCTTTACGCTGAGGAAGCGCTGACGTCACAAACTGATCGTGTACTATTTGACGACGGTTTTTCGCTCAGAGAACTTTTCAGAGGTAAGCGAACTAAAACCAGCCTAACTAAATTAATTACAGCGTAATACCTTGTGTGCTGGCGCACTGCAACTCACCCACCCGCATACTTGAATTTCGTCGGATCAGAATTGAACAAATGTGTCTGGTTTTTGAGGAGATATCGCTGACGTAAACGGGCTACCCCCGTTTTTCGGCCACAACCACATTAATTCGACGTGTGACACGTCGAATTAAAAAAGGACCTATTGGCCAGGTATAGCCAGGTTTTGGCCAGGTATAGCTGAAGTAATTTTTTTATCTTGTACATATGTTTTTAAGAAATGCTTAGGATGTTATGAGTTGTGTATTTTTTTTTTGTTTGACGAAGCTGTCGTGAATTTTGATCTGCCTGATGACGAGGTGAATACATCCTCGAAACGTAGCGATTTTTTTTATGCTCGTTCACTTTCTGGCTTTTAATCTTTCACCTGAAACTAGGATGAGCTTGTAGAATTATTATCATGTCTTAGATACTAATTTCAGCATTTGAACTTTTTAGTATATGGTTTTATTTGAGGAGGAACCTAACATCACGCTATCTTACTTAGAGGGTTTTTCGTTAACGCCTGTATTGGTAACCAACTAATTTTTTATTCACCACTTCTGCTGTATTCCAGGCAATGTCTACAACAAAGGTTGCACTGATTCGGCCCCTCCTGTACTAGGTTGTCATAAACGATGCCGCGATCATGTTGTCAATTGCCAGCCAACCCATGAAGAGGACGTTTGCTATTGCGTTTGCACTGTTGATGCATGTAATTCCGACGACAATTGTGGTGCACCTAAACCAACTAGTGATGCACCTAAAGCCCGTAGTGGCGAATCTGAATCAGCCAATGGGGCGAGCATTATAAGACCCAATTGGCTAGTCCTGTTGCTGTTTGCGTTACTTCCGGCCTGGTTATGAGTGTCATAAATATTGTTTTTATGTCAAAATTACAGTATCAGTGTGTAAAACGCAATTTTGAGGCCTATTTTAAATTACGGTTTACTTCAGACGAAATTTCTAGTTTCGCGATACGTACTCCGCAGCCAATGGTTGACTCCAGTGTTGTAATTAAAAAAAGGAGGTAAAGAAATGGAATAAAAATGATTGATTGATACATCGGCTCATTTTGAATATTACTTCACATTTCAGAAGCAGAAAAGTCTTGTCAGGTGAAGGGCATTGAATCCAGGAATTCAAACCAAAATCCTAGAATTACTACAGAGGACACCCACGGATTGGGCAAATTAGTTCTCGTTGTGTCTCGCTGTGGTTCTTGGGTGGTAGTCTTGTCACACTGCAAGCAGCACTAACTTCACAATTCAAAATAGCTCCCGGAAGTAGAGCTCATAAATTAAAATTATTGAATCGTTAAACGTGCATCGTCACTTCTTTTGAACCGCCATGTGTTGTATTCTTGTCAACTTGAAACGCTGCCCAATACTGTTTTATTTCACTACTGTTTGATGGTGCAAGTGTTATTCTAAGTGAGATGTCTAACTTGACTTTAAAAACATTTCCTTTATGTCGAAATTTACTAACCTCCTTATTTATTAAGAGTCTAAAAATTGGCTTCTAATCAATAGGCGTGAAATAAATGTGGGGTATAATTGTTCATGCGTCCCATTGCAACTGCCCTCTCACCTCGGGAGAAACTGCGCTTCCTATCCCCAGACACAATCTCACGCTCCGCAGCACAATTTTAAATTTGCTTCTTATTTCAATTAAAAATCATCAATTTTTATCCGTATATATTTTAACAAGTAAATCTTCAATCATACAACCCTTTTTTAAGACACACTTAACATTTTTATTTGTATGTCTATAATAGTGGCGGCAAAACTACAACCCTGAAATGTGGCAATCCCTTATTTAACACTAGTAAAGCTACGGCTTTGCGCTGGACTAACACAATGTTGCCTACAATTGAATCTGTATATATATTTTGCTTATTTTGCAGACTGGTTGATTAATTGATTTATTAGAAGACTGATAACGATTAAACAAATCATGCTTCAATAATTCCGGCTAATCACTGTACCCTGGAACAATCAGCAAGAGGGCGAGCGGGTTTATTCTTGGCACGGTAGCAAAGAAAAAGGGCGAGCGGCCGACAATGACAACGGATATGCGCTCTAACAATTAGAAACAAACAATATTGCTTCAGTACTGCTGAGCCTTAGAGCCGAGTTGAATCAGTGGAAATCAGCTAGAAAGGCGTATGTTACGCTGGGGAACAACTAGTACTAAATACTCAGCTGAATGCTGATGATTGTTGCGTTACATGACGCACTAGCTTGTGTCTATAAATAAGAAGGACCGAGAATCGTTCTGAATAGTGACATCGTCTGACCGTTTGCTTGTATGGTGATAAGGACAACGCAACTGGTTGTTCTGATTAATGGTTGTAGCTTTCATTTTGCAACAATGGGCTGGGTTAAGGTAATTTTAATTTACGCTTTTGGTATAGCAACATCCGAGGAAATGTGGAATCGTCCGATTGGGCGGAGACCCGCGATGATGTTCTACACTTTCAGTTATGTCGCTCTACCGAAACTTTGCATTACATGGTTTACACTGGCCCATTGTTGCAAAATTCACGCTATAACTGTCGTCTTATCTAGACACGCGCTAGTGTGTCGCGCCAAGTTAGGCAACAAACATCACTACAAACATCAAATTAATGCAATTGTCAGATTGTAAACCATTGTAACGCGACGCCATTGCGTCAGTGTCTTATATCTTAAAGCATAGTTGGGCACATTTCAGGTACTTGGGGAAAAATAATAATGCTGTACAAAAGCTTAAATTGTGTTGAAATCGAGAGCAATGACCCACCTGACAATGCTAAATCTGCCCCTCAATAACGTTGAAAATGTGTTGCTACCTAGCTAGCTAGGCCGCTCATCCCCATGTTCAATCCCATAGGGTGATTATTCATCGATTTCCAGATAACAGGTAGGCTTCCAGCTACGAATGGGTGCACTACAATACGAACTGCGTACCTTTCATGGTTTGAAGCCTGGGGGCGTAACAGGGATGGCGTGGGAGGGCGCCTTAAGTACGAAAATATTCTTATAACCATTGTTAGTATTGTCGACATCGTCTCTCATTGGACGGCCAAAGTTCCGACAATGAGAACGTGTATACTGACGTGCGTGCTTAGACACACACTAGTGTATCACGATAAATCTAAACAACGTTGCAAAGAAATTGTATTTACGTCCAATTCACCAAGTGTAAAAATAAAGCAAAATAAACAAAGCCAAAAACTGGTGAAAAGGCCACCAAGTTGAGAGTGGTTCGGCCCTTCAAAGGAGTGATATCAACACACCAAAACTAACTAAATACAACAAATTAGAACAAAATTAAAACCAAGTCAAAAGCCAATAAAGAGATGACTAAGCTGAGAATGGTTCGGCAATTAGGCAAAACGTAGTAGCAAATTGTTGAAAACCAATTTCTTGTTGACGTGGCACTTTATTACTCATCTGCACGGTAGTGGAGTTAAGTCAATACACAATTAAAAAAAAGGAGTGTTATCATATCAAAAACCAACACTGGTAAAAAGGGCCGCCAAGTTCCGAA
>JAHWFP010222731.1:2124-87029 GCA_023313725.1 Lithobius niger | reverse complement strand
GTGGGATATGGTTACTAATGTTTGGTTGTAGTGTGATAGGGCAATGTCTTACTACCCTTGTTCATTTTACCCATTTTGAAATCGAACAACAACGCCGACGATAGAGCTGTTGCAATTCTGAAAGAATGTATTGTTGATATTTAGAATGGAAAAACGCTGGAAATTAAAAGTAGCAATTTTTTAATAAAGAAAGTCATATAGGTAATAATTTTAAAAAGTCTGCAAAAAAGTCTGCAAAATAAGTATGCGAGCAATATTGAGCAATGTTGCAGGCATGCATTGTTTTAACAATGGTCGGGGTGAAATGAAGTTTTAATGAGCCGAGAAGCCTAATACGTTTTTCGCTCAATACTACAAACTAGCCTAACCTTCTTAACCTAACAACCAGACCACCATCCACTCATAACGACAACAATTCCACAACTCTGACCCTATTATAACACCTCTCCCCACACACCAGTTACACAGCATCAGCACAAAGCCGGGTCCAACCTGGGCCGCACAGGGAAGGCAACCCCAAGGAAGCGACTGAAAAACTACCTTACAATCCGAAACGTTGCGTGGCCTTGCAAAAACCTAAGACCCGGCACAGCAAATACTGTCCTGGCCCAACGAATGGCGGAACCCCAAGAACAGCACGGAGTGGGTTTCCTCCACAACCCATCTCCCAAATCGGTGGAACCGGTCTCACTGATGGCACTCCAATAAAAAGTGTCCAACAGTCTCATCTCCACCCCCACACTGTCTAGCACCTGGCAAACTTTGCCCAGCCGAGCCGAGCCAGGTGCACCCCCAGTTGTGCGTGCCCCATGTGTAAACGTGAAACCAAGCCCTCGTCACGCCGAGAATGGCTGTTCAGGAGCTTCGGATTGTCAGTAGTGGGGTGCACCCCAAACAAGTGACGACTAGTAGATCCTACCCATCAGTCCGCACTCCACTCCTCCCCAAGACCCTACTGACCACCGAACGTAGGTCTCTTGGCCCTAGAGGAAAAGAAACCCTTCCCCCACCCCACCAAGGCCCCTCTTTGCGAGACCGTCAGCCAGCTCATTCCCTAATACCCCCGTGTGGCCGATGACTAATGCATCGTCCTATACAATGAATGCTAATAGTTGTTGCTAATAGCGTAACGTACAGGAAGGCTAGGTTGCTTATAGGCCCCTGCAACTCGGGGGGCCCGCCAGGCCTCAGCTATGATGTGCCCGCTCCGCTCCTCTCGGCACTGGCTATCCGCGCTAGGGCCGATGTCTTACAAGTTTGGGCTCCAATCAATAATAATAATAATAATAACACGTTTACCACGGAGTGGAAGGGTGGCAGAAGGGGTGTGAGACCACTTACTCTGCTCCTGCGATAGAAAAAAAAAGGAGTGAAGAAAAAGCGTTACGGTGAAGAAGGTAGAGGGCACTTCAGAAATTTGTGTAATGGTTCCTTGCATAGTTTCGAATGGAAACCAGACAGAGTTGGTGCACCAACAGTGTCGCTGCTCAGAGCATTCCAAATGGGAACAACGCAAAGGGAGAAAAAATTTCTGCGGCAGTTCATGTGGGAGGTAGGAAACACTAGTTTCCAGTCGTGGCCACGTGTATTAATAGCCCAGGGAGCTAGATCAAAAAATGGTAGATCAACCCCTAAAAGCCCACGGAGAATCCTGTAGACGAGGATGAGGTCGAACCTCAATCTACGAAGTTCTAGGAGTTCAAGGCCGGGTTTTTCCAACCGTTCTGTATAACTAAGCTCTCTGAATCCCGCCAAGTTCTTCGTAAACCGACGCTGTACTCGTTCGACACGGTCGATGTCCCCTATAAGGTATGGCGACCAAACTCGGGTAGCGTACTGAAGGATGGGCTGTACATAGACCCTGAATGCCCAAATGTTAGTAGGGACATCCCCAGAGGTGAAACAATGGTGCATCATGGCAGACTTTGAATAAGCCAAATTACAGATTTTCCTACAATGAAGTGAAGATTTCAAATCTCTGGAAAACCAGATTCCAAGGTCACAAACATCAGGGTACGCTGGGAGTGGTTTTTGGTCTAGAAGGTACAAACAACGGGGATTAAGGTTTCCCACATGGCAGGTGCAACATTCGTGTACCGAAAGAGGGAGTTGCCATGTTTTAGACCACTCCTCAACATGCTGGATCTTCTCCTCAAGGACAGGAGAGCAAAACGTGGAAATGTTTTCAGTACCCACCTTTAAATCGTCAGCAAACTTAAACCCATAACAGTCGTCGCCGGTGAACTGTAGATCATTAATGTATAACAAGAAGAGAAGAGGGCCCAAGACGGACCACTGGGGGTCCCCACAGGGAACCTGAATCCCAGTCGAAGAGTGATTGTCCACAATCACCCTCTGGGTACAATTAGTCAAAAAGGCAGCGATCCAAGATTTTAGGGAACCAGTAATACCACATCCATCCAGCTTAAGAAGTAATTTTCGGTGGACGACCGATTCGAAAGCTTTTATGAAGTCAAAATAAATGGTATCAGATGGGATTCCCACGTCGAGGGCACTGGTCCAGCGGTCCAACACCATAAGCAACTGGTGGGTGGTCGACCTTGATGGGAGGGAGCCAAACTGATCCTATGTATAACATCGTGAGTTTCAAGAAAGACAATCATTGTGTCCCTTACGATAGATTCGATAACCTTGTAAGCCACACAAGTTAAAGCAATGGGCCTGTAGTTAGTGGGATCAGATGAGGAACCCTTCTTAAAAACAGGTACTACAGTTGCAGATCGCCAAGCTGCAGGAAGGCTAGTTTGAGCATAGGAGATCGAGAAAAGTTTTGAAAGGGGGTAACTAATTTCGCCCAGCATTTCACTAAAAAGGAATGCAGAGAAGCCGTCAGGTCCATATGCTTTACTAGGTTTAAGTTTTTTTAGGGTAAGGTATACGAGTTGTGGAGTAAATGAAACATTCGGACAAGAGTTGGATGGATCCAGTAGCTGTCGCACCGGAGTTAGTTGGCTTCCATCATCAGATATAGTATTGGATGCTAAAGTGTCACAAAAAAGCTGCGCTTTTTCAAAACTGTCCGAGATGCGAGTATTTCCCAATTTGAAGGGTGGTATCCTGCGGGATTTGGAATTAAGTTTACGATAAAGTTTAAAAAGGGAAGCCTGATTTCCCTCCCGTATAGCGTCAACCTCCCGGGATTTATGCCAAGCCTCCAGGGAGTAAGAATACAGTTTACGTGCATTGTTGTAGGCAATAATATCATCAGGACTCCGATGGGACTTTAGTTTGTGCCAGCATTTCAGCTTCAATCTGCCAATCCTAGAAATGTGACTCGGTTGTGAACCCTTACTAGGATAGTGAGGCCTAGGAGGATCACGGCACAAGTCAATGTGACCAGTCAGGACCTGCTGGAAACATGACCAAGCCTGTTCAATAGATGGATGGACATCGACTATAGTAGCATCCCAGTTGACACTCGAAATAGAACTCTTAAGTTTAACAAAGTCAATCTTCCCCTTGACCGGTTCTGCCGTAGCGAATCGAGGCCCAGCCGGGCCAGCCAGTGAGAGGTTGACCGAAAAGCACACACAGCAGTTATCGCTATTTCCAAAATGAGGTCTAACCCAAAGGTCATAAACCAGCCGCTCATCGGTTACGAAGACAAGATCTAGAATGTTATTTGCTCTGGTTGGCTTGTCCACCAACTGGCACATGCCCAAGGGGACAATGCGATCCAGAAAGTAATCATGGTGTCGGTCACTGGCACAATTCCTATCCCAATCGACAGTAGACAGATTGAAGTCGCCCAGAACAATATTCGAGTGACCTGAATCCACAGCTCCCACAATGAATTCACACACGTTAAGGGTTTCGGAATCAACATAACTATTTGGAAGATAGCGCAAAATAAAAGTAGTTAGAAAGGTAGGCAAGGAAACAGCGATGCACTCCGCATTTAACGAGGTCTCAACCAGGGATAAGGGTAGTCCCACCCTATGCAAAACAAGCAGTCCTCCCCCCCTCTACCGCCCCTGTCACGCCGCAATACTGAATAATAAATGGGATCAGCAAGCATTGCATCAGAAAAACAGTTGGTTAGCCACGACTCAACCACAAAAATTATGTCATAGGTGTTTCGTTGCACCTGGTCCCTAAAGCAACCGATATTGCGAATTACACTCCGCGCATTAAAAAGTGTACATAAAAGGTCCGAGCTGGTCACTGACGGCCGAGGACCCAAGTTGGGGTATCCCCAATTAAGCACGTTAGTTTTCCAAATAGGGTGTGCATAAGCAAGAGTTCCAGTTGTCGTAGATCTTTACCCTTAGCATTTAGGTGGGTTTGATCACGCGCCATCAAGGTGTGATCGTTGCAGATGTGGTCTGCAGACCTGCCTGTAGTACTGTTTGTACTTTACTAGCCTATGTTGGCAGTATTGGGCGTGAAAAAGCAAAAAATATGGATCGAGATTTTTGCACAACAGGATTGAGATTTTTGCACTGAAGAGCCTCAAGTAGTGAACTAACTACGGCATATCAATTTCACACTCAAAGTGCAATATGTTAAAAGCAAGTCTCACGTACCCATGTGACAAGTTTAGAAATATAATTACTAATTACAGTAGTCAGTAACAATTTAACAAAGCTATGACAATTCGACAGTAAAGTAGGCTAAAACATGCCACACAGACGTGTTTTTTTCCGTACAATTTTTTTTCAAATATTATTGTTTGCTTGCATTATGAAGTAATATCTTTGGGCCAAACGTAAACCAAGCAATATGTGTACCAAGATAGTCTCAAAGATCAAAGATTGGGAAAAAGGGAGTGGGGGGGGGTCAAGGGGGCCCACAATACATTTTGCCTATGGGCCCGGAGGCACTTTGTTACGCCACTGCTTACGTGAGTCTAGGTCAGAAAGTTGTAGAAGCATTCCAAGCGATGAGTGGCTGCTGAACCAGATGGACTACTCTCGACTTGATCTTTTACAAATCGCATGCAGTTTTATCAAAGTCGCGAATGGGCGATAGAATGGACGAGCCTCAATTTTGGCGTTCAAATTAGTAAAAACGCATGCGATTTGAAAAGTGCAACTTGAGACTACGGCCGCTGGCAGGGCCGGATTAAGACAATGTGGGGCATCGGATTGTACCGGGGGTCCTAATCTATACAGGGTAGGCGGGTGTTCCATAAAAAAAGGTAAACGTAAAAATGTGTAAAAGCCGAAAGGTTTTTTTTTTAGCTCAGCTAGTCGAACATGAAAAAAAAAACATGATATAACTACAACATCAACATGTGGGAAAAAAATGAAAACATGAATGGCCGCTCGTGCGTTTGCTTGCTGGTTGGAATGGAAACGTGAATGGTATTTGAGCAATTTTCGAAAAATTTCGATCTGTTTATGTCAGACTTTTAAGCCAATTTTATGATATAGATGCAGCAATGGAAAACCTTAGTCTTTTCGTTGAACCACTTTTTCTGTCGAGTTTAGAATTTGGATTACTGTTTAAATTAAATAAATTCTTCCTGAAAATTTTACTCATTATTCCTGAAAATTATTTTAAAAATAATTAACAACTAAACGGCTTGACACTTAAAACACACACGACAATTATTAATGGTGGAGGAACAGTGATTCTCAAATTCTACCAATACACTAAGTATTCACTGCATTTTTACGCAGTCTTTATTATTTTATTATTTATTTCAAGGCCATCTGCCATACAAATCAACAACAAAGCAAAGTCAAGACAGTAAAACGCACCTCAACTCTAACACAACGTCTCCTTACATTCAATAACAAAGACAGTCTAAAACTACTTCAGCTACCAAACCACCATGTTTCAAATGTTAACCATAAATCCAAGGTGAACTGAGATAAGTGCTCAATCATGATTTCCATTTTTTTTCCTCAGTCGGCGTTGAGCATAGCCGAATTGGGATTGTTGCACTGCAGATTGGTAATGTCATGAATTCAAACTACAATGGAGCAATTTGAAACCCAAAAATACTTGTCGTATGGTATGTAGAGATGTCAGGCGAGTCTGTTGTTTTATTTTGTCATGAGGCTCTATTCCTCTTCAGTTCGATCTAGCACACATATGCAGTGTTCCTTTTACCGAGCTGCATGTTGGGAAGAGGACGAGACAGTGGGATACTTCCTCTGGCGATGCCTTAACTTCTCTCTCTAGTGAGTTCCATTCCTGCAGGATCTACGGAAGGATGGGCTGGGGAGTTCTGGCCTGCTTGTTTTGGTTTGGCGTGTCCACGGTATGATGCGTTTCTAGTAATGTTTTTTCGGGACGGCAGCTAGGCGTTTTTGTAATTTCTTGTCCTCTTCCGATCTCTGTTTGCTGGGTATCCGTTTCCCTTAGTGATTGATGTTATGGTTGCGTGTCTGGGGCAGACGACCTTGCAGCCTGCTCTCCCCCAAATCAGCCAAATGAGAACAAACAACCGAGTGCCTTTTGTTGCGGTCAGAATCACATCAAAGTTAACAATTTTGTATCGCTCTAATTCAATCTTTAGTTTTACTTTTGTCTCTCTCTAGTTCAACCTTTATTTTTTTGTAAATTGTAGGGTATGTATTGAAAGTTAATAAGTATTTGGGCACAAGTCTACTTCACGCATATGGCCCAAATTTTAAGAAAAAGACAAAAAACTTGCCTTAAATTGGCTGGAAAGGCATTACAAACTGATTCCAAGCCGCGGAAACGTGTTAAAACCATGTATTAACTGATCCCATGTTTTAAACCCAAGGTTTTTTTTATCCCAAGCCGCGGCAGGCTAGAGGCTGACGACGCCGCGCAGTGAAGCACCACAAGTGAAACGCCAAAGTCCAACCAGTTCATTACAAGTGAAACGCCAAACAGAAGCCGGTACCTATAACCTAACCTAACCGACAATAACAACAAAAGCACACGCAACTGACAATAACTACCCGCTTATCTTAACTGTTTACGAAAAAAAATATAAGTTTCCCTGCTCCGCAAGGCCCTGCGAGCGAGCGCCCCCCGAGCCCCCGAGCCCGACCCGAGCGGTCGCGACAAGTTCACATGTAGGCAGAGTCGTTTCGTCATCAATGGGCGGGGACTGTTACCACGTACGCCACCTATGGATAGGACGACGAAGGATTTCTAAGCGATCAGGGCATGGTCTGTTCGGTAATGGCAGGAAAAATGAACAGGCCAGCCTAACTTCCATTTTGCACGGTTCTGAAAACTTACTTACGCCACGGGAGTTTTCAGATGGCGCTGCAGTAAAAGTGGGCAGAGAATGCTGGCGACGTACAATGTGAATGTGTTGGAAGAGCACTGCCGTTCGGCGTTTGAGATCGAATACCGACGAAATTACAGCAGATAAAAAAAAATCCAATAAGAAAGAAATTCAAGTAGAAACAATAGGCTAGAACTTCAGCTATTCTTTATCCCATGAAATATGCTTTATTAGTAGTAAAAAGGGAAAAATCTGACGGCAAATTAGAACAGCGTTACATTTCCGTCGTTCGGCTTTGCTGCACAGCTTTGTTGGCATGGCAACCATCCGCTGCATCTATCGATGAGCAGAGCGCCCGCGTCCAACAGTCTTCAACAAAGCAATAAAGCATAAAGGCTAAATAACAAAGAACTTTTACATTTCCGTAAGAAGTAGTTATTTTTTAGCCCTGTGTTTCTCCTTCCCTAAAATCCCAGCTTCTTTCGATTTTTCCGTCCGGTGATCGCTTAGAACTCCTTCGTCGTTCTATCCATAGATGGCGTACGTGGTAACAGTGCCCGCCCATTGATGACGAAACGACTCTGCCTACATGTGATCTTGTCGCGACCCGAGCAGCGAGCGGACGCATACACCGTATAAATGTACGGATTGCGGAGCTACAAATTGACCGATTTAAGTCGTTTTAACACATTTCCGCGCTATAAAACAGACTGTTCGTGGATGTATGAAGGTGCTGGAGCCATTTGGAATCAATTTCAGAAGGTTATCGGGTATGGGTGTATTCTAGACTTTAGCCAGTATTTGACGTAACTTCACAGCGAAGGTATGCCTTGGAAAACTGAGTACTATAAAGGCTGCTCATTAGATGTTTAAAAAAATGGTAATGGAAGTAAACAAGTTCCCAGCTGTGAAAGCCCCCAAAAAGCTATTTCCTTATCTACAGCTTTATTTTTCGTCTCAAAATCAGACTTTTTAGGGCATTTTGTTAAATTAGCCATTTTATTTCCCTATATTCAGAACAACTTTGACAGTCATTTTTTTCGTACTTAAAGCTAGGTAGATTAGATCTGGTATATAAACACGTATTTTAACCCATCTTAAACCACGGAAACCTTGATTTTGCTGGAATATCGTAATTTTTACACATTAACTCTCTATTGGGGATATTTTTACATCTTAAATTGCCTTTTTCTGGATTGTCTTCCCATTCAATACCATTTTCTGGATATTTTCAACTCGTACAATACCTTTTTCTGGATATTTTATCTCGTAGAGTCCCTTTCTGCACATATTTTCAGACTTAGTATTACGTTTTTTAGAGACATTTTAACTCTTGCCAATTATATTTTTGGGCGTGCAGTGAATGTGTTTATTTTTACTTGTACATAACGTCCAGATTGCGCCTAAGGCAATGTAAGGCAATTGCGCCTAAGGCAATTGCGCCTAACAAATGTAGCGAACTAACGTACCCCACCTAATTAGATTGATTACTTTTTTTAATTGGGTTGGTAACGCTATTCGACACACATCCTTTTCGTTGGATTCCAATTCCTTAAAAAATGAACTGTGCTTTTTTTCACTTCACTTGGGTTCCCACATGAGAAATTTCTTTTCTTAACCGGACTTAAAGGTACTTTGTCGTGTATAAGCGTCCGACCTGTTGTGGAAGCATAAAGTTTTGGCTGAAAAATTACCACATAGTTAGTATTTTATTTAAAGTTGGTTATTGAATCCTTCCAACCTAGACTTTAAATTCCTATGTGTAATTCGGTAATTCCAGTTGATCTGCCTTCATCTTGGCTCTGAAACCAGGATCCTTGAACGCCCTTGCACTTTGCTTCCTTCAATCAGGTTCCCCGGGAGCCATTACGAAACTTGTTTATCGTGTCTGGTGTAGAAGGCGGAAGAGAAACTTTGGGCCATCAACTTTTTATAACCAACGTTGTAATAATTGTTTAATGTGTCGTACATACCAGAACCTATGCCTACACAGGAAGACAAAATAATAAACGCAGATATGAATGGCGAGTTTCGTGGCGATTCCATGGTGACCTGAATGAAGTGAGTGATACGCAGTTGTTACGGGCTTGGTCACAGAGCTAAGACAATGCGAGATCAAAAGCGTTACTGACGTATGGCCAAGATGGAATTTCGAAAGGCACTTTTGCAGGAGTACATCTGGAATGGAAGGAATGAGGCATGGCAAGCTAATAACCACGGCAGAAATACACACGTCCATTACGGAAGCCATTTCATTTATATCATGCTTTGTTGGGGAAGTTGTACTTATTAACCCTAGAACGACCAACGTGGGTTTCGCAGGGCCACCACAGGTAGTATTTCTCAAAATTGTATCAGAAAATAAATTGTTAACAGCCAATTTTTTTGAACTTTTGGACTTTCTACCTGATCTAAATTTTTTTTCCGAAATTTACGCTTTGCGGAACTTTGCTTTTGGACAGTTTTTATTAATGTAAGGTGACAGTAAGCCGCAGCCCTCAGTTTGATAAAAAAAAAAGTTAAAAGGCTCTTTAAATAATTTTGGTTTTCGCACGTGATATTGATTATTTCTAAGTGATTTTCTACATCATTTTCGTACATAAATTTCCCCCAAAATGTTTTGTTTTGATAACTACGATTTGTGAAGTTTTGCCCGTATACAGTTTTTGAAACAAAATGAGTGTAAGGAACAGCTTTCTATTTTTACAAAACTTGATTTTGTTAAAAAAAATATCATGTCACTTGATAATTACTCTCTTTAAAGTGTGTTCATCAAATAAAAATTGTGAAACTAAAGTTTGACTATTTTCTACACCTAATTATTAGGTGGGAGTCTCTCGGGACCCTGTGATGGCCATCAAAGTTAAAAAAAAAATACGTTGGCCGTTCTAAGGTTAACAGGGGTGGAATGAAGAAGTCCCAACACAATTCTAATGCGTGTTGTTTCTGTTTGTGCTGAGTTCTGACCCCATGCAGCCAGTTGTCGAACTAGTGACTGTTTTTGCCTTTCGGGAAAACGTACATTAGGAATTGTGCTATGTAGATTTTTACCTAACAATTATGTGTGATAGATATCACTTGTAATGCTGATAACGAGGAACATGCATTCTTTTTCAATCAAGGTCGACTGACGTAGAAATTGCCTAATGTGCCTCCCACCGACACGCCTGTTCTTGCAAGTGTCGGGAAGTTGATGTCTGTTAACATTGCTTTGGTTTTGGTGATAAGATTTTGGTGATGTTAAATCAACTGGCATGGAGCCAGAAGGCCAAATCGGCAGCTGTCTCCCAGTCGATCTTGTGACATGTGGTGGAATAAAGGTCGAAAGTTGTATGGATTTATTAGCTCTTGATATTAACTATATGACAGCAATCAATGAAAGTGTATGGACAGTATATTAAAAGACGACAAATGGAGGCTTCCCTTGATATTTCTCTGAAAGGCTGTTTGTATTGGGAAGGTTACGATTGGCCAAAGGAAACAGAACTGAAATCGCTCTGTAAAAAACGGAAGATTTGGGCAAATGAACGTGGACGCTAAGGGAACAAACCAAGGAGCACAATAAGCAATCAGTTGTAGCATCACGTGTATTGTGTACTGTACCACGAACGATCAACTAAAGAGACTCACAACAAGCTGTTCGTGCAAATAAAATTCGAATTAAAAACAAATGTAAAAGATTCGAACTTTACTGTTTGTCTTTGCTTAGTTAGTTACTCAGTTGTTTAATTATGTCAATAACCGGTTCTCTCCTCATTTGCTGCCCTTGGGTAAGAATTAGAGCTTTGTCTAAAAACAGCACTAAATGTCACCGCCAAGATGATGTTTAATTGTTTGTCAGAGCCTAATTGTTATCCGGTGTAAAAAGGCTAGCAGTCTGTCGTACAACTGTAACGAGCTTATACCCGATTTCAGCCTGCTGGTGTAAATTTCCCATGCGGTACAAATCTTTGCAAATCGTTGAAATCAGGTGTCTTGGGTCCAGTAACGAAGAAAACCTCTATATTAAAGTGAGGGAACGTGAAATTTATACAGAAAAAGTGTAACGTTGATTAATATCGTTGATTTCTTCAAATTGCTAGCTTCTTGCTATCTTGGACAGGGCTCCCGTGTTAAATCGCATACGGTATAAAGACATGTCTACAGCTCGTTATGAAAAGTTCGCATATCTAAATTTTGTCACACAGGTAAAGAGTAGTAGGGGAAGTGTCTTTTTCTAAAATGAAGGTTGCAGGTAGATACACGTGTCCCTGAGTAACGCGTAAACGAAAAATTATTATTGTAACCATCAGTGAATTGAATTGAAAAGAATTTTAGTAGAACCAAGATCCATAGTCATACGTTTTATACAGCTGTTACTACGGACACAGGAAACACTACCATTCTCTACCAATCACTACAAATCACTGCAAACCACTGAAAAACCACAGCAAATCCCTACAAACCACTGCAAATCACTGTAGACATCACAAATCAACAGATACCAAATGGGTTTGCATCTGTATCTCTAGCCAATCTCAATTTTAGCCAATCAATTTTAACCAACCTCTAGCCCATTGGCTTTCGTCTCGTTTAAACCATTATTTCACGCTTTCTTGTGTGTTCCTTTCAGTTTCGCTGGTGTGTGGCGCGCAATAAAGCGTCCCTCCAGTGGCGATTGGAAAAGTTTCATATATGTGTGCGTGTTAAATGCTGCCTATGGACGTTTCCTTTGGCCGTGTCAGTCTGGCTCAGCGGTAGGACCTTGGCCTTTGATTTCAAAGGTCCTGGGTTCGATATAAGTCCAAAAGGCAACGTAAATTGGTTTGCATCCGTATTTATTTAACCAGATTCCTGATAACTAAAACTGATTCAAACGCCCGATCATAACCAGATCAACATTTGTATTGTCATCCAACAGTATAAATAAATTACAAGCTATTAAAGGCACTGTCGAGGAATGGCGCTCAGCGTGTCGCTGCAGTCGCCGTGAGGAGGTGGTGTTGGCCCGCTTGCGCATTGGTCACACCCGACTTACTCATTGTTTTCTTTTGCGGGGGGTTGATCCTCCTGAATGTTATTGGTGTCGATGGCCACTTACGGTCCGGCACTTCCTTGTTGATTGTCGCCATCTTGATGGTGTTCGTCGTCGTCTCCATCTTCCACATGACATTGCGTGTCAATTGGGCGATAAGTCTGTCTTCCTGTCCGGTGTTTTTCAGTTTTTTGTAGGAGGTACAGATGTATGACATGATTTAGAATAGGGGTTTGAATAATATCTCTGTAATGTGTGGTGCAGTGGTAACCCGGACCACTGCACTGTGACTGAGGTTGGCGCTAATGACCTAGTTGTCGACGCGCCATTAAGCCTCAATCCCCCCCCCCAACAGTATATTATAATACGTTTAAGTGTTATACGCAAATCGTTTCAGTACTAACTTGTCAGAATACATTGTGTCTGCAGTAAAGAAGGCTCGCAGGTTAGTAATCTCACAGTGAATCAGCAGTGGTTGTATGGGATATAGTTGTGTAGTCCTTTCGGCATGTGGCTTTAGGCCAAGGCTGAGTAATAAAATTACCGTCTCACGAAAACAACAAACCCACTAAAAATTGGTAGTCTTTAATTGCAAAAAGACTTTGAAACAAAATCTTTTAAAGGTGCTTATTGAATCCAATTAACTATGAAAAAAAAGTTGTTTTTTAAATAAATTTGTCTTAGTAATGAACCAAGTTTGCTGGTTAATGACGGCACAGGTTGGGGTGGTGCCGCCAAGTAGCCTATCGGCCAAACAGGTAAAACTAATAGTGATTAACTGAGGAATTCTAGCTTCGTTGCGCAGATCAACATTGACCTCGGGAGGAGCAACTGAATGGGTATGCGCTGATTGAGCAAGCGAAGCAAACGAAAATAAGCGTTTGTTAGCCAGTAAACTCAAAAATTGGATTGATCAAATTAAAGAAATATGAAGCATGGAGATATAATAAACCAAACCGTGTCAATTTGGGTGATGTAATAGCTTACAGGGCAATGGCAATCGTGAAAATTATGAATGAGAAAATTTATAGACATATAATTCCGCCAGAAATAAGGACGAAGTGATGATAAATCGACGTGACTTTTTTAACATTCACGGTCCTATTACGTTGTGATCTTTAGCCAAAACCAAAAGTGGTATATGAAAAATCTCCAATTTTCCAAATAGGGTTCGCCTTTGAAAGTAGTGATATCATTCAACTAGTGAAAGGCCGCCAAGGTTAATCCTATTAGCCAAGTTAATCACACCGAATAACACTTTGGACGTTAAATGAAAACTTGATGATTGCTAAAACAAATAGTAATATTCTAGTTTTCATTTAATTTTCAACTTATTAGTACGTGCGATTGACTTGGCTAGTTGGATTAACCTTGGCGATCTTTCCCTGATTGAATGATATCACTACTTTCAAAGACCGATCCCTATTGTAAACTTGGCAGCGTCCCATATACCAGCTTTAGTTTTGGGTGGATATACTATTACATTACTTAATTGCAGTATTTAAAACGTTATCGCAGCCATGCAGTCTTTTCGTTTTCTGGGTTCTGGGTATTTGTCTGTCTATACGCAGCGGCGTAATTAAGTATTTTCTGGTAACAGATAGTAAAATGTGTAAAAAGAAACGAAGCCAAAATCTAAATAACTAACATTTCGATACCAATATACAGGTAAATAGTACCTTCAACATAGGATGGTAAAAAGGTAAAAGCACCTTACATAACGGCTATTTAGGGATTCACCAAACGGGAGTCGTTTTGAAGCAGAGATTAAAATGGGTTCTCGTAGCGTGTGAGTGCTACGTGAACTCATTTTAATCTCTGCTTCACAATGACGCTCGTTTGATGAATGCCTAAATAGCCGTTACGTAATTTTTTTTAAATCTTTTTATCTTTTACCGGCCTCTGATGAAGGTACCACTTACCTGTATATTGGCACCGAAATATTAGTTTTATTGCTTTTCACATGTGCTACTGGCCTCGTTACATTTTACATATTTTTCTGGTGTTAAAGGAGGGGGGGGGGTAACTTAACACCTGTTTACGCCCCCTGCTAGAACACGTTCTACTACTTTATTTTTATTTACGTTTATTTTTCTTAAAATCCACATTTAAAGAGCAAGCTTGACAAAATTAAGTAATTAAATAGATTTTTTCACAAGTTTTGGGATTCCTTGGCTTGCTGTGGGGTAGGGGAGCACTTCTCTTCCCTCTCCCACCCCTCTCGTTTCCTTTATGCTACTGTCTGTACATACTTAGGAACCATATTCGGCCACGTGTCCATCATAACTTTTAAACCCTTCGTCTGATCTGTTTGATATTTTTTCACATACATTTTCTGTTTTCACATACATTCTCTGTTTTATTTAGAGATTTTAGAGCAAAAGTTTAGTAAAACATTTCAACGGGTCTTGGTGTTATAACATTTCAAATATGAACCTTAATCTTATATCGTGAATACAGCAATCGTTTGACACATTGACAAGTTTTTTTTTGAACAATGGCTTTTTTTTAGTTGGTTTATTCGTTTTTTATTTTGCGTTTTTTGCTTTCGTCGATGATTATATTGTGCGTAGTATGTCAGTGGTTGAATAAAATGAAATTGAAGACAGGCACACAAAAAAGACAAAACCAACTTGTGTAGTCATATTCTGTATTCTGGGAAAGGAATTAAACATTAGCTGGTTGTCGTCATTTTAAATAAAGCATTACAAAATTAATCAGAACGCACACTAAGGCTTTCAATTGTTGGCAGAAGACAAACACTGATTCCACAAATAACACAACGTAACTAGTCTTCATGGCTTTTTGTTTTTAACGAATTTTGCAAACTAAACCTGTCTATAACCGTGATCGTACACAGAGTTACTGCAAGTTCCTATTTTATGGTGTTTCGCTTTTTTTTTAATTTCCATCAAGACGCTTTTATTGATATTTTTAAAGCCACCTTGCTTTTTTCGCTTTTTAAAATTTTTTTAATCTACTGTGTAGCATCACATGTTTTCTTAATTCAAGTGTTCCTGGTGCCTGGCAAATGATAATGTTAAAATACCTTGTATATCACAGTAATAAGTTGTGTAATGGTTTTTTGAACAAAATATGTAGCTATATTTATGAGGGTGCAAACAAAAATATAAGTGACAAAATAGAAAAACTAATTGCTAAATATGGTAACAATTTTATGGTATTTGAGCTTTAATTTTCAAAATCGGGCTGGTGGGTTAATTCGTAGATTTTCTGGTCTTTTTTTTCCAAAATGGCATAATTTTATGGCATCTCTGGAACGTCTCGATATATTTGTGAAAACAATCTTTACTTCCCAACACACCAATATAAGTAAAGCTGCGTGATGGTAACGCATTCTTCCAACAATATCCTTAAAACATTGACTTCAGGATTCACCTGATTAAAGGATAATTACCATATCAATCATTAGCTTCGTAACAAAAACAGTTATGCGAATTTTACGATGATGATTCTTAAAACAAACGCTAGTGTTTCACCCGGCAAGATTCAGCGATAACAGTATAAAGTCCATCCTGTCGAGATAAAATATATACGGGCACGGCGACCACTAGGCACTTGTGACTTTTACAGCTTAAATAGTTTGGATATTTTCAGGCATGTGAGAAAAAATAGCAATGTGACAGAAAAGGTTCAAATGACCTTGATCAACTGACAACATAAAATTCACTTTAAGTGAAACAGCTTAACGTTTTCATGTTGTAAAAAGGTGTGAATAACGTTGACGTTTGCCAAATTACTGTCTAGCTAATTTCACGGAAATAAATTCTTCCATGCGGCGTATAAAGCTGAAATTTTGTAGATAGCTATAGTTTATCCGTAGAACATATCTTTGCTGGTCCATTGGTTAGGGGAAATGTAGCGTCAAAGATACCAATCAATCTCACTACTATTTTAAACGCAGAGTTGCAGCATTTTTTTGTTGTTTTTATTAAGGGAACTGCACCTAAACCGGATTAACAGCCCCATTTGAGATACAAGAGTAATTGACTAGTCCGACTGATAGCACTGAACAGATATAAAAGATTTACCATAATGACCTATGATTGTTGAAGATACTGACCTTTTAATGCAAATAACAAGAATCAAAGATATTTTTTTTTTGGTATCCCTTATGTTTAATATTATTGCTTAAGTGCACAATATGGAATGGTCGAGAAAAATGCAATATGGCATGGTCGAGTTCGGGACAGGATTTATGGTATCACCAATTTCACTCATCAAACAGGCAATATTTTCCACACAAAGTAATGAAATTAAGCATTTTTTGCTCCAACACGAAACTGAAGGAAAGGTCAACAGAAAATTGGAGTGGTTTTTGCCCAGCCGTTTACGCAGTTGTTTATTTGATCAGCAAAAACCGATTTTAATCACCATAAACGATATATCGAGAACTTTATGAGCAGTCAGTCAGTAGGTTTTCAGTACACCTTTGCTCAACCTTTCGCGTCGGAAATATCAACTACTGCACTGCTACGTGCTCCTTAATTACCTGTTGAAAATCATGGATGTCAGAGGCACATCCTTACAATAACATCATAATAATAACAATTTGTTGCAATTGCAACAGGTCTGGCAAGAACATTAGGAGAGATCACTGACAGCCAGCCTAAATTACAAAAAAAGATAATTACATATAGTGATAAAAGCAAGGTCGGGGGAAGGTAAGGGAATTGGGATGGGGACATAGGTGATCTTTTTGCATGTCAAATTTAAATTTTTTCAACCATTTCGAGTAAGTTAGAAGAAAGGTCATAAGAAAATCATATATAATGCCATAAATAAAGTCATAAAAACGTCGTAAATCTCATGACTGATTTAATGAGAAATTAAGATCATGAAACATCATAAATTCATGAATAAATTCATAGAAATGTCGTGAAACTCAGGACTGGTTTAATGAGAAATTCCGACCATAAAGTAAGTTGCAATGACTTGTCATGCCATACATTCATGAGAAATTCATGTCGAAATTCCTCCTTAAACCTGAGTTTTTTCATTACTTTTCAATGATTTTTTTTTTTAATGTAAGGGTCTCCCCCCCCCCCCCCCCCGGGTTATGAAAGCACTGCATTCGTCATTGAATATTCATTTACTACGCAACCGGTAAAGGTTCAATATTTTGGTCGTTAGTAACCCATTTCTCCAGTAACCAATTTTGGGCTCTTTTCTGACCGTTATCATCTTCGAAGAAGTGGTTAACAATGATTTAAATATGCTGAAGATACACAAACCTAATACTGAACCAAACCAGCCTCCAATATCACTGAGGAGTGCCACCAGCGGATATGAAGGGGTCTTTACGTATGATTCGACCACGTTGTGACTAGCACCAAAACTGAAAGAAAGATAATTGTGGCCTTCCGCAGATACGCGTGTTTCGTAGATTCGTTTGCGACATGGAGGTAAGCAGTTGCAATCTTCTGCGTTTGACGGTAAGGTAAATAACAGCAAATATGAAAGATAAGAATGCTTTGCTGTGGTTGATGTTTTACAAAGTGGAACGTCAGCTTCGGGCATGTAAGGCAATCTGTAATTTAAAATAAATATGTTTTAACAATGGTTTAGACAGCAAAGATAAGGATAATTTAATAAAGGTTATTTTATAGAGAAATGTTGGTAGGCATACCAACAAGAACACTGGGTAAGTGTTGGAAGGAATCAAATCTTCTATACTTATGACAAAAAGAAGCTAGAATTCACCAAACGACCAACAACAAACCTCTACTTCCTTCCTTCTCAGCCAGCAACTTCTCATTGACGTTGGTGTTCTTTTCCTTCCCCTCACGCCCACTAAGTCTCCACAGTTTTGACTGTTTTTTTTTTGATAACCCTAGCTAGGTTTCTTTGCAAGCGTCGATGGATTTTACGTTTTTTCCTCGTGATTTTGTATCTTATTAGTATGGGTTATCTAATAATAACAATAATTAATTCAGTAGCAATAAGTTGCAGATGGATATACTCAAAAAACACTACCTGAAATAATGCTCTATTCTTATAATGCTCCATTCTTATACAAATTCTGAGTCAGCCTGAATATAATAGGACTCTTGCTAAAAAATTACGAAAATATCTCCACACACAGTCGAAAAAAATGGTATTTATAAATGTATGACGGTTTCTGAAGCAGAAATTAGGTTATGGGTTTTTTGTTATACTGGAAAAATGTATCTCGAGGCAGAATGCAAATTTTTTATGTTACACTAGGCATCAAAAAAATTGGTGGTGTTGTTGTGTCAAATTAATTACCACACAGTTATGTGGATGTGTTTACGTAAGCTGTTGTCTTCAGAATTTCTTTGACTTAGTCCAGTAAAAACCCGTTCCTATTCATACAAGTTTTATTGTATTACTGATCAGATTTATTTAATACCATACATGATATGTTATTCAGTGCAGGCACGAGGCGATACAGCTGGTACATAAAACGTAACATATATAAAAGTGCATTAATCAATTTTGCAAATTCAAAATACATCAAATACAAAAAAAATGCAAATAATAAAATTTAAAAATAAATAATGAAAACGTATATCGCAATAGTATAATTTATATCACTCAGGAAGAAGACATACCTAGACCCACCTAAACTCTTTATGGTGCAGTGAGAACTGCTTTGCTTACTTGTTTAAGCAGTAAAAAATAACTCACATATCATCTGAATACTGCGTTCAAAAATATCTTGCAATGGCTATTCGTTTTTTATAGTTTCAAAATATTACTTTTCTTAGGTAATGCGTTAAATACTTTTGGAATAAAATATGGCATATTTCTCTGACCATACTTATCTTTCAAAATTGTGATAAATAGTTTTTGTAATAGAGTTTCTTATTATGTTAGATTTTGTTACCTTATACGCTGTTTATCTGTAATCAAAATAATTTTAACAGCGACAATATAATATCTTAATTGTTGAATAGTTAATATGTAGTTGCAAGAAAAATGATTGTCACGCAATGAGTTATTTCTTTTAAAACCAAAAAAATACTTTGACAACATTATTAAGAATTTTTGTGAAGTGTTTAAAGCACACTTTCTGTAAAATACCATAAACTAGATCTAGATTTGGGTTTTGTTTGACATCTTTCTAATGTGTGTGCAGTGGCAACCCAGAACACTGCACTATTAAATGATGAAAATAAACAAAGTACATGATATAGTGGCCGAGTTGTGAGAGAGCTCAGGTTGATTGCTGAAGGTTTGCGGATCTGGTAGAACCCCTGGAAAGGGAATCTTGGCAAAGTCCCCGCCAGGACTGCTGGCCAGGGTAGCGTGAGAGGCTAACATGCTCCTTCAGTGGCTATGGGAGCTATTCTGGCCAATTCTGGACAATCTTTCGGCCCCTACGATAATTGGAGGTTTCCCGGATCGAATCCCTGGGTTGGCTCCTCCCTTTACCAGATATTTCTTCTTCTCTAAAAGTCTGGTAATGTTCAAAATTGAGCCGGTTCAGCCATACAAGCATTAAGTTGCTTCGGCGGACTGAAGGCTCAAAAAAATTAATTTTAATAAAACAAAAACAAAAAAACCCAATGACTTGTAGGTGGCACTATCGTGATATTCCCACAAAATAGAGGAATACATAATTGTTATTTATCGAAGGTTACGTCTAAAATAGTTTTGTACCATATAGATATAAGGTATCATAATGATATAAGGCATTATATAGATATGATATAATTTATATAGCAGCTGTAATAATTTTTACCTATACTCACGAGAAACTAAATATGAAGTTTTTGAATAACCCTTACTTATTCCTTCAAACAGAAAGTCACGCTTTAATGTGTCTTGTTTTAGCCAGTTTTGTAAAAAGTCATTTGTGCTCCCTTTTGTTCACTATTGCCTGAACACTATTTTTTTTCACTGTGTGTATATTGTGTGCCTTTATGCACTTGTTTGCACTGCATGACGCCACTGACACGAGAAGAGGGCCATCCCGGGACATCCAGACACAGGACGAAAATATAATTGGATGGTACCATCATGTGGAAAATCAACAGAATACTAGTGTAATTATTTCATTTTTTTTCTTACCTGCACGTAGTTTGCAGCCAGAATTTTTTTGTAAGACAGTCATTTACGCATTTAGCGTTCTCGTCTTCTGAAATGCAAGCTTTGTACCTGTCGTCAATTTTTATTTCCTAAATTAGAAGAGGAAAAAAAAAGTTCCTATTATGCTTGGAAACTTTAAAAAAATCTACATTTTGACTAGTTATGGGGAAGTGAACATGAGGGCGACTTTCTCAAGTTGTGGTTACATTGCTCAGCAAAGCTCTTTTTAAAATTGACCCATATACCTAGTTAGGCTACCTAAGTATATAATTACATTCTAAAGATCATAGTTGTTCTGCGGACCAAGAGATGCTAGTATGTTAGTATGTATTCTATATATTCTCATCTCAATTTTACTAAGCTGAATAACAAGCAATCAGACACTGGAGCAACTAAACTAATCCACCACAGAAGCAAGCTAACTAATCCAGCACCGAACTTTACGAGTACTACTGAAAAGCTCTGCTGCCATGAGCGAGATTGCTGTAGATATTCTGAAAAAAGCAACAGCATTACTTTCAGCAATAGTGTTTTTTTTTTTAATATTTGTAATTATTTTCTGCATTCTTCACACTAAAATTGGTATATAATGGCTAAAGACTGTGTTGATCACATGTCATGCTCGAACGCACTAGCCTAATAAATTTGGTTTCCTTACTGTAGCTACTGAGAATAGGCTTACAATTCCAACGGAAAACCCGAATATCTTAAAAAATTTTAGAAGTTGGATTTTTATCTTCAAACTCACTGACTTCCTGCACCAAAGTTTCCGTCACGAAATTTCAACCAAACTAGAACAAATTTGATACCAGAAAAATCCTGAACAGACCAATAAATACAAATAGACATATAAAACAAATTCAAATATAGGTTATTACACGCTTTCCGAGTACATGTCGAGGCCCCGCCTGCCCTTTGTCGATCTCAGTCCTTGAGAACTGTGATGTATATCTCAGTACTCCAGGCCTGGGATGACGGTATCAAGCTTGTTGCAGTGTTACAAGCATAGTTGTATAGTACTGAGATCGTCGAAACTGTGGGTGATAATCGAGTATTCAACCCCGCTAATTCACACACTGGTCCAACAAAGCCATTGATAAGTGTTCCAGTTATCTATGCATTTGCAGGATGCATTGGTGCTGACAAGTTAGGTGGAATACTTGTACACGAAACATAATGATATCAAGCCGTAGAATAGGAACCCGAAGTACCTAATTGCATTCCTGATTTCCTGATTCAAGTTTTGTCGTCAGTAAGTCCCAAAAAACTCTGAGCACTTTTGCTGCTTTTTGTTCAGTCTTGAGGACTCCTTCAGGATTGTGGCCACAGACTTTGTTAATTCTGCATACCTACATGCCTATGTCACCAATAGTCCTTGTATTATGGCGGATCAATATTCATTGAAAGACCTCGTTAGAGGTTAACATTTTTGCTTTGTGAATTACTTAATCTAAAACATAAAGTAGCTATTTGACTTCTATCCTGCAACCAACCCAAATGTTCCCTTAAATTGCGACTGACTCGATTCTCCCAGGATCAGTTTATGTGTGAATTCACATTAATTCAACTGGTGACTCATCAAATTATGAAGTGAAGTTCACCAGTTGAATGAAGTGAATTTATTTTACACTTGTAACTGCTGCATAGACTTTTTAATACACATTGCAGAAAAATTCTATATCTCGGACTTATACACAATTACACATTTTTATTTTAAATTTCATTTTTATTTAAACTGGAAGGCTGCACAGTCTATTCTCAATTAACGGACATTCAACTACACCATACAGCTGAATGAATATTAGTTGGACTGGAGTATTGCAATATGAATATGATACGGACACCGGCAAAAATATTTGCACAACCAAACCCCATAACCTCTTACAATGAAGGAAATTGCTTGCGTATTTTGGTGTAGCTGTTTAATACATTGAAACCGGAAAATTTTCTCACAAATTTAATTTACATGGAGCTGATGCCAAAATTACTTCCTTTTTAAATTTAGTCTGATCCTTTCAGAACGAAAAAAACGTATGAAAGCATGCAGATAGGTGTCTTCGGTAGTGTTGTTCTATTACAAGGAACACTTCTAGCATGCACCAGAACAATTACTATTAAATGAATCTCCTTGCACGATGTTTTGAATTGACGGATGGAGACACAAACACCACGGTTGTTTAACTGAACCCTGACCTAAACCGAGAAATATGAAAGAACTGTCCAAATAATTGCCATTAAATTAACGTTATCAGAATCAAATTGATTGTCACGAACTATTGGGTCCCTACCGTAACCATAAACCATGGCACTGGAACCACGTTCCCTCGCTCCCTGTACATTCGTATACAAATAGTGTACTATGGCACAATATCGTAGGCAAACCATCTGGAGCTAACGGCCTTCATGACAGTCTCCTAATGTTGCTACAGCAATAGTAGTTCTAATATCCATTTGTGCATATATTTATCGTGTATATTGAAATAAACAATAGTTACGCATTTTTAAAGGATTGTAACATTTGTCACTCATTGTTACGTAGGCACTGCATCTGTTCACGGAATGCACTATAGTAGTGAATGTATCTAGACCAGTCTGGTGGTACACCTGTCCTCCACCAGCTTTCCGAATACTGAGATTAACAATGTCAAGGCCTCGCAGGGGCCGAGGAAAGGGTAATAACCTATTTATCACCCAGTCGCGTAACAATAGCGCATTCACTGTCATTGTTATTGCAACATCGACCGTGTTCGCTGAAGGGAAAAATAGGCATTAGGATTCGTTTTTTTGTGCAAACATTCTTGCACGCACAGTCGCATTATCAATCTCTCTGAGCAGAAGAATGTCAGCACGATTCTTTTTTTTTTTTTGCGCATGCTGGCCATTTGTCTATCTCAGTACCCCAGACCTGGGAAGTAAACCTCAGTACTCCAGGCTTGGGATGAAGGTATCAAGCTTGCTGCATCAAGCATTGTTGTACAGTACGAAGATCGACTGAACTGGGTGATATTTAATTACCCATTGTTATAACGAAGATTCTATTGATAAAAATATCTAGATAGTTCTAGGCTTGCAGTCTTGGGGTTAATATGGGAGCCTGGCCGGGAAAAATCGTCACTGAACGTCACTTAACTGCTTACTTATCATAACTTGAATTCAGTGCTAACTAGCATTACGACTTGTGCATCCTACTGTAGGCATGCTTAGGGCATATTCTGAAATATCTACACGAATTGCAAAGTATTAACTTGTGTGGCCTTGAATAAACCTATGCAAGGTTCATCCAACCGAACCTTTATTACAATTCTAACTAAGCAGCGTTGCAGAAATGGTGCTTCGGCCTATTCCATCTAAATCAGGACAGTGCGTCATTGCTTAAGTAATGCACCGGCCTACGTTATATGCATCGATCGAGTCAAATTTTCTTCAGCAGTGTTTGGCCATCCGGAATGAAGATTTACCTAGTTGGATTTAAAGTTTTTGTGATTATGTATCTTAAAAGGAAATCCTTTATCGTTGCTGATGAATTAACATTGAATCCTAATTTTGTGTGCCATTAAACTTAGGCTCTTAAGAAGTGGGTTATTACTTTCAGTTTGAAAGTTCTCTTGTTTAATTTATACATTAAAGACATAACAAGTACGGTGCAAATAGTTAACATCTGAGGAATTGCCAAAAAATGTGATAGTGTCATTAATTGTGAATGCAAAGCTCGAGTAGATTAACTCAGCAACTAGTTATATATCCCCAATTATTCCTCACCGAAGTGCCCAATTTTCAATTTTTTTATAAACCACCCCATATTACATCGCTATCGAGGTGCAAAATATGGTTTTGATTAATGCAATAGTTATTGCATAACGTGATTACAAAGCTTGCACTCGCATATATTCATAAACGGAACGATGTTTGGCCGTCGGTCTTGGTTCGTTCCAGTAATAGTGGACCCAACACTGAGCCCTGTGGAACACCACTGTTGACGGGTCTAATATCAGGGATTGATTCACCAATATTTATTACTTCAGATCTAAGACAATGACTGGTTCTTAAAAAATGGTGGGTGGTAGCTCGTGTATTTTACAGTTACAAAGAACGATTTGTTTTTTTTTTTTACATCATCAGTACAAAAAATTCGTATAATAATGTTACTGCTACCCAAATGCAATGATACACATTTTTTTCGGTAATGTTCGTCAATCGTTCTTTTTTTTTTATAAGAATCAGCTTTTAGAAGGCGTGTTCATTGGTGGAAGGTGCAAGATGAAAACCTTTTTTATTTTTTTTTACTTTTCAAAGTCTGATGAGGCGTGGCAATTTTTTTATGGTGGGGATACAAAAAAATCGATTCAGTCATAAAATCAATTCATTTATGTTCATTAAACTGTAAGATATGTTGCTTTCCTTGTTAAGAGTAAATTAGATTAACCTATAATAAAATACAGAAGAAATTAATATAACTAACACTGGGAGTTTGCAGTCTTAGTCTAGTTAACAGATACACGTGTTGTTATTGCTGAACATTCTTTGCCTGAATAGTAGCTTTTCCATTTCCCTCACTGCAGCTATTGCTTCCATTACAATCTCACTTATGGCCGCCACATTTAATACCCAAAATAAAGTAATAAAAAAAGAAAATATTTCGAGGTTTGACGCATGCGGAACTTTTGATATGTGTTTACTTTATATTAATAAAAAGTAGTTACATGGACAGAAACAGTTGACGGGGACGTTTACGAGAAAAAATGTATTGTTAGTGGTCTAGTCCGCTTTACGCCTACATTATTTTGGTGTTGTACCTGTCATAGAAATTGTTACCCATTCCCTATTTAACACGGAAAATATAAGCAAACGGGCCGGGATCCCCTCCAAATCCAGAACAAGTTGTGAAGGATATCAGCCCACCTGCCGAGCGAGCTATCAATATTAGGATAAACATAGTGCATCATCGTTGCCTCCGAAAAACACCCTGCTTTTTGGATGCATTTAGTGCTGCAATAATTTTTTCACCACTCTAAAATATCTCGGAGCAAAGACAGGAATAGAAGGGATCAAATGGACATGCAAAGTTGCATGATCGTACACCCCCCTTCCCCGAAATCTATACTATAAAAAAGCTTTACCATCATCTTTCTTTTAGAAAAAAAACCTGAATGGAAATCATGGGGCAGAGAGACTGGAAAACAAGTTCAAAGTGCTCCACCAACACCTTCTCCCTCACACACACCAAGTAGAAACGACCCTCCGTAAAAAGTAGATGTGGGAACGAGATGAAGTGAAAATTCTCCACTAGCAATTCACCACACCACTGTAAAAACCTAAAAAATGTCATATTATGAGTAAGGGAGAACGCCAAAATAAAGAAGCTTAATGGCGGTACTGTTCGAAAGGGATTGTTTTCCTTTTCTCTCTACTACTCCTAGTGTCCGTAGCTGAAGATCTAGCATTTTATTTTGGGCACCGCGACTCGATGTAATGTCACTCGAAACTGACAAATTTTGCTTAAATTGTGGGCAACGCAAGTACTGAATTTGGGAATGAACAACAAATTTAAAACATTTTGTATTTTATAGAACTTATACTTTTCATTGTAGGGCATAGAATTGATATACAGTTTTTATGTATAGTTACACATGTAGGTACTTATGTAAACAAACACATGTTTTTACTTAAGAAAACAAAAAAAAATCACTACCTTAATTATAAACATAACTTGGTGAAGATGCTTCTTCATTATGTATCTGTACTGGAAGTAGTCATAGTACCTAGTAGCAGGTTTAATGTAAATCTGTAAAATAATAAACATATGACCTTTAAATAACTTTGATACAAACCTCATATTTACTGTTCAATCACCAATCTTACTAGAAAATACACTTATATTTTCTCATGCCTGCTTCTGTTAGCATTGAACCTACATAGTGTTTTAGTGTTCATTTTAAAATTTGTTGATAGACCATTATTATTAGTAGTAAGTACAAAATCATTTTGCTTGAAATCTGTTTGTTGCATGAATTACTATAATAATATAGCATAAGGTAATATAACACAACATAACATTACATGGCATATCCTAACATTACGTTACGTCACATAACATAATGTAACATAACATATAAAATAACATAACGTAGAGCCTATGGTAACGTATTAATGGCCTATGGTAACTTAAAGTTAGGGAGATCGGTAAAAAAAATCATGCCTTTTGTCATAAAAGCATGAAAATTGGCAGAAAACCTCCTTATTTTCTAATAATCAACCTAGGGATGACGCCACCGGAAATGTGGTCCAGGGTGGTGGTGTTAATATTTTCCAAAATGGTAGACTAAAATGGCAGCAATCGCACCAAAAAGAGTTACAAAATTCAGGCACATAGTGTATCGCCCTTAATTTCACTTCTAACGGTTCTCACGTTTCAAAGTAAACCTCACAAAGGACCCATCTGATGCTTTATTGCATAATATATTTTATGCAAGAGCAACTTCGAAAATTTTAATTACGTCTGTAAGTAATGAGACATGATAAACACTGGTTTCTACTTCACAATCACAGTTACAATAACACAATGCTATGCATTTTAAGGCTGCTCTAAACATTTTCATCTTGCCATCATGCAACCCTTTTTGAATCCAGTGTGAAGTAGTACACACAATGACATTCCTGGTTCTGGCATTGTTGTCCAAAATTGCTCCATTCTTCAGGGTCTGTCCAACCCCAGTCACCAGGCGAAGGGAGGGTTTGTACTGGAATCAGTGTCTTTATTGTTTATTGAACTCTAATGGCTTTATTCTCTTTAAATCCTTTCCCTATACATGTCCTTGGTATACTTCCATTCTTGTGTGTTGCACTAACGGGGCCTAAGTTGATGGAATAGCGTCAATACTGCGTCCTTTCGTCACAAAACAAGCGTTTGATGTGCCTGATCAATACCTTCCAGAATGCTGGACCTGTCGTACAGCAGTATGGTATATCATTCCAAGTTGGATGCACTCATCTGCGATTCCGAGGGTTCAGCAGAAAATTCAAAGAACATTTTAGTTGCATTATCGAACACTTTCCACCTGTTCCAACATGACCGTTCTTCCCTTGTTGCAAATGATGATTTAGTATTACATCATATGTATACATGGAACATGTAACATCGGTACATCGGAACGTCGGTAAATCTCAAGACTCATCACCAACTGATGCAAGAATTTCACGTGCAAAAATGTAACGATACTTTCGGCCTGTACCGAATGCCACTGTACATCAGCTAGCTTAGGCACTGATGCAATGGCCAGCACAAGTACATCTGTATCAACTGTATGCACTAGAATCTTTATAAACTTCTTTGCACAGAATCATCTGTGTGGAGCAATATTCGGGTATCAGCTTCCTCATGGTCATAAGGAGCCATATTATTACTATCTATTGCAGGGCAGGGCAAAACATCTTTCTCAAAAGTGCTTACTACCTGCTTTTGAAACATGGTAAGACTAGTGAATGCTTGGCGTGAAAACTAAATGAAGTCTCCCTGAAGATGATTGATTGCGGGACAAAATGCATCCCTTACCCTGATACTTCGCGAGTATTGTTTAACCGAGTGTATTCTTTGAGTCCTCACCAACTTCAGAACTGGCTTTCCTCTTCTTAGATAGTTTATGCAACATGACTTGTGACACTTTGCTCCATGTTGCCGCCGAGTTGCATAAATAGCATCTCCGTCATTGAGCCATCCTATATCGGTGTTCAGGAACGTAGCTCTTAATTCGCGAAAATGAATTATGTTATTGGTCATCGTTTTGTATCCTCACTCAGGAATAACATCTGTGTAGCAGGAATCTGCAGGGCACTTGAGGGATTCATCATTTTTTTTTGACACAGCACACGCATTAGCCAACATGTTGCCAGGTCAGACTCACAGACTAATGAGAATTTTTTTTTTAGTGGCTTAACTAGCTTGTGTATTTTTTTTTATCACCCATGTAACTCCTGTACTTTAACGTTAGACCAGAAAGCAAGGAAATAAATAGTTCTAAGCTAAAAACAATAAAAAAATATATATTTGTTACGCTAAAATTAGGATTTTACTATTATTTCATAATTTTTATCACTGCTTTTCCATAAAACAGTTCCCAAGGGAGGAATTTTTTTAATTGTTGTGGCCTGACCTTAAATCTGTAATTTAGGTTAGACAGTAACACCTACTAACTTTCATTCTTTTATGACAAAAGGCACTATGTTTCCCTTTTATTGCACGTATCTACCTAACTATTTAGCCTACCGTTTAGCTTGCAAACGAATCGTCAGCTAAAGCTTTTAGAGTTCATTAGCCTAAAACCTTTCTTGGTGGTGTCAACAGAGGTATATTCCATACTGTCATTAGGAAGTTAGTTCCAATTTATAATTACTCTAATCCTCATGGATGACTTTCCACATGTGGTTCTGGAACATGGATTCAATTAAGTTGTGGTATCCTATCTTGTTTTCTTAAGTTCGTTTACATTCAAGCATTCTCTAAAAAGTGGTGCAAGTCATTGTTAAAAAATGTGAAGGTATGATTCATAAGAGAATTTTTCGAAATGCTGAAAGTTAGTTCAGAAACTTCATTTTACAAGTAAGTTTTTTTGTAAATTATAAACATAACTTCAAATAGGCGCCGTCAACCTTTCAGAAACACGTTTTTTGTAAATGTGGGATTTTATTATTACTTGCAAACGATCGACTTTTGCAGTCGCTAGCATTTTTGTAGTCAGAGACCTCCTGAGAGATGAAAAAATTTGCCACAAGTACACCAAAGACTGAATCAAATTGTTGGCATATTTATTAATGTCTTGGTCACAATTTTAAAAGGTTTATGCACTAGTGAACTGTGTGCTATGCACTATGAACAAGTGCATAAACCTTTTTAATGTGTGACCAAGGTGTCAATAAATATGCCAAAAATGTGATTTTGTCGTTGGTGTACTTGTGGCAAATTCTTTCACACGAGGTTACTGTTTACATAATCCTGTGAGCCACAAATTAATTTTACGCTTTTGCTAACATTTGTCTCATCAGGCCTATAATCTATTCTGTTGTCTTGGAAAGACAGCGTGATACTTTAGCTCATGCAGATTTATTTGAGAATGCTAATTATAGAGAGAATATTTAAATATTCAAGGTAAGGATGCCTAATAAGTCATCATGAGCTTTCAGATATTGCTGCAGTGTATTGTTCATGTTATGTTATTTTTACTTTCGAAAAGCGTGTTTTCTATGTCTAAATTTACATCTATAGGAACAGATGCGCAAAATTGTTGCCGAGTCATGCACTCAAATTGCACCAACTTACCGCGGAAAGTACGTCCAAATGACTTGAAATTGTTCTTCCACAGGGACACAATTATCCCTTTTGGTAAAAAAAAGCGTTGATGTATATTGCATTTAGAAACCTATCATTGAAGTCTATATGATCATCCCATAGTGTTGCTGGAAAAAGCTCCATAAGATTAATGAATCAACATGGCATATTTGATTCCCGAGGTGAAAGGAGAGGATGAGATCATGCCAAAGGAGTCTGTTGTAGACAGTAGAAAATTTCAGTTTTCATACTGAAAAGTTTTCATACTGAAAAGTTTTCATACTCAAAACTTCTCATAAGTGCCCGCGGGAAATTCGCCGACTTGGTGGTGCAAAACTAAAATGTTGGCACGCTTATGCAAGGTCCAAAAATGAAACCACATTAGCAGCCTACAAGGCTGCCAAATCAACCTACTGTACGGCTGTTCAGGTCTGGCATTCTCGTTTGGACTCAGCAGTGATTAAACAAGGAAATCTTGCAGCTTTATTTAAGCATTATCGTAATACCACTGGTTCTGCTAAACCGATTCCACCCCTTCTGATCGATAATAACTTCCTAAACGGTGATTTTGAGCGAGCAAATGCTTTAAATACCTACTTCGTGGCTTGTGGTGGATAACAATATAATCCCGCCATCCCCAGCAGGTTCCACTGAACCAAACACCACTTGCTCTACTACAAATTTTGATGTTTTGAAAACGTGGCGTACTCTCTCGGGCATTAAACCTAGCCATGCAATTGGCCCAGAGGGTTTCTCAGCCTTTTTTTTATAAGCAGATTGCCTGGCAGATAGCACCAGCTCTGAATCATCTCTTTAAACTTTCGCTATCTTCTGGTAAAATTCCTACAGACTGGTCTCAAGCAATTATAACCCCAATATTTAAAAAGGGAAATGCATCCTTGCCACAAAGTTATAGACCAATAGCTATAACCTCGGTTCCATGTAAAATCATGGAGGCATTTATTCGGGAGACCATGCTCGAATATTGCACTTTAAACAACTTACTTGACTGCAATCAATTCGGCTTCCTCCCAAAACGACCTACTACCCTTCAATTACTTGTAGCACTTGATCGGTGGACAACCGCTGCTGACATCGGTGTTGCATCTGATGTAATATATTTTGATTTCAAACGTGCTTTTGATTCCGTGGTACATACAAAACTTCTGGCAAAACTAACCAGACTTGGCTTCAGAAACCCTCTATTAGGTTGGTTAACAGCTTTCCTACAGAATCGATCTCAGCAAGTGCGCATTGCTACGGAGTTATCAACTAGCCTTCCAGTTACAAGTGGGGTTCCCCAAGGTTCAGTCCTGGGGCCTCTACTATTTGTTCTATTCACGTCCGATTTATTACCATCTCAACCTACATCTGATGTTTTAAATCTTAAATTCGCTGACGATGTAAAGGCAAGCCGGAAGTACTTGTCACAAGTGACCACGACCTACTGGATTCAACGATTCAAGCTGTTTCTGACTGGTCAACAGTCTGGCAACTGCCACTTTCTGTGGAGAAATGTTTTTCTTTTCACCTTGGGAAAACAAACCCTGTTGCCCCTTTTCATTTAAACGGTAGTTTACTACCCACTTTGGTTTTGGCTAAGGACCTCGGTGTACGGTTGACAGTTGACCTAAAACCCTCTACCCACTGTGCAAAAATAACTGCACAAGCTTTCAAGAGACTTCATATCGTAAATCGTTGTTTTGCTCGAGCAAATTCTAACACCCGTGTCTGGGCTTTTAAGGTCTTTGTACGGCCACTTCTTGAATACGCTAGCCCTGTGTGGTCTCCATACCTTTTGTCTGACATTGACCATTTGGAGTCGGTACAGCGTTTCTTTACAAGATCACTTCCAGACATGGGAAACTTAAAATCTGGTAAACGCTTGTTGCGTGCGGGCCTACAACCATTAGAACTGCGTCGCCTGCATGCAGATCTTGCCCTGACTTACCAGATTTTACACGAAAATTTCCCAGTTATCACCCCCTTCTTTGACATGTAGCATTATAAAGCTACGCGTGGACACTCCCTTAAACTGGTAGTTAATAAACCACGGTTGGACTGTCGAAAGTATTTCTTCGCTCTTCGGGTGGTGAATCCATGGAACTCACTGCCGGACGACCTTGTCATGTCCAAGACCATATCAGCTTTTCGTCGGGGCCTTCTCCAGGTGGACCTTTCACGTTTCCTGCAACGAACGTACGATTAACAATATTTTGCTCAACCTGTCGGTGATCTCCTCGCACCGCAAAATTGGCCTGCTTCAACTCTTTGAGTGTTTAAATCTCCAAAACATAACATTTCCTTTTAATAAATGGGAACGGTGTCAGTGGCCATGCCCTTCCGTCTCCTTGCCGAACTCTTACAATCGGCTAAACAATTTTATTATTTATTATTTATTTATACAAATCCTGGTAGGGCAAAATTTTTAAATGGATGAGTCGGCACTGGCAGTTAGTCGGAACTGGCAGGGTTTAAGGTGGTTGAAAGCAGCTTTAAAACAAGGTTTGTGACTTCAGTACTACAGCCTTAGGCAGAGAAAGCGTAATATCGCAGGACAGATGCCAAGTTTTGCAAATGTCTTTAGAATAAAATAAGTTTTTTGAAAACTTTGGCAATTATTAATGGGCAGGTTTTGTTAGCGGAATCAACAATCATGCGACGGTAGGTTCGCCCAGTTTGAGCTGTAAAAACAACACCGGCGCATCTGTGCAGATCAATCTGGTTTTTTCTTTCAAAGTCAAAACGATGCCTTTGGCAGAATTGAGTGGGAGTTCATTACTGAAAGCCAGCTGCTCAACTTAAACAATACCTGATTGAAGCTGCCTGTGAGAGACAGAAAAAGCAGCAATTCTAATATTAGCTGATAGGTGATGTTTTCGGAACGAAGAAGGAGAACAGGAATAAAAATGTAAAAATGTTAGGAGTTCAGGATCAAGAAGTGTAGGACGGCAAAGATGATAGGCCAGGAAACAACAGAGGTAGGGAGGAGAACACATTCATAACTTGTATGAAGAAAGAAATGAGTACAAGAGATAGTGCAGGGATAAACCAAGCGGCGATATTTCAATACTTCCACTTCAATATCATACATATTTCTAACCTTTTCATAATATTTAGATTTGCTAACATTTTGAAATTCTCTCGCAAACACTGAAAAAACTTACGTTTACAGACAATTAAACTCTTGAACGCTTGTTTAAATCCGAGCCGATTGAATCACATGAAGCAACAGTGCACTTTATTCTAGTGTTTGATATCCTTCCTGTGACTTCCCGTTTTTTGTGTTGGCTTAAGACTTAAAATAGTTGTGTGGGCTTGATGACATGTAAATAATCAAAAGAGCTGACTTGAAGCGTTTAGATTTTTTTCGTCGTAATTGTGCAGGTGGCATTTTTTTTAAAGGAGTAGCGGGTTAGTAATCTGTTTCGGATCAAGCATCATTCCCAATTTCTAGTTTGCCATTCCATATTTTATGTTTAAGTGTAAGTTTAAGTTTCTTCCAAAAAACCGTACAACAAACAAACTTTCTTTCGTAAATCCTAAACTGTTTTTCAGATTGAAAATAAACCGTTTACAACAATTAGTAAGAATAAAAATATTTCTTCAAACTAAGTCGTATCAGTTTTTAGTGTAAAGATACAGAAATTTGTTCGTAAGGAAATGTCAGTTGTCATGTTTAGGTTGGGTTCTTTGGGTTATTGTAAGACAGTGTGAATAAAGGTGAGCTAAAATATATTATTTGTATTTAATTCCGAATATTTCCTCAAACGTAAGTTTTTCTAACGTTCGGAAAAAATAAAAAAAAGGTTTCTCGTATAATTTTGATAATCAAACGTACGGAAACCATGTAACGAATTTTACAGACTTACAAAATCCTCAAGCAGGGGTAGAACCGACGTGGAATTTATTGCAAAAAAATTATTTGATAATGGCCAACACTTATCGTTGGATCAGGCAAAAAAAACAAGAGGTAGATGATAAAATAGCAAGAGGATCATATTTGCTGTGCTTTGAATTGGACTCCCTATATTTGCATAATAACCATTGTTCATACATTCGTATCTATTTAATTGGAACAATTCAAATCGGCTCATGTAACACGTAGTAAGGATTAAATAACAGCTTAGTTGGTGTTGGGCAACCAATTTCGAGGCCAAATAAATTCTCAAAAATATTCTCAAGTTCTAAGTTCTTTATTGCCAAGTTCCTAACAGCAATAGGTTCTTTAGGGCTAATTTCTTAACAGTTATAAGTTCTTTAGGTCCAAGTTCCTGACAGTTATAAGATCTTTAGGTACAAGTTTCTAACAGCTAGCTTCTGAAGAACCAAGACGATTCGTTCAATACACTTAACACGACGAACATTAATGGCTACCGATAGAGGTAAATCCACGAACTCCTCATGGTTGTTGTTTTCTCCGGCTTTGCAATGGCTAGCTAGGTTCTAGGCCTCCCTTTGTGACATCTTCATCTTTTTCGAATTTTTCTTTGCATGCCAGGATAATATATAACTTCTACCGATACATCAAATGCTTTTCTAGATATTCTTCTATCTATCCAACTTGTCCTATGTTACGCACTAGGATTTATGACGAGCCTTGGATGTATTTTTGCCTGAAAGTTTGGTGTAAGGCACTCGGCAAATAAACAGAATCGGACAGTTACAAACAAAATCAGAAAGAGATTTGTTAAAAAAATAAACTAAAATTATTCCATAATATTGCGTAAATTTATATTACTTTTTGATAATTTGTTCCGCATAATGGCTTTCGATTTGAAAAAATCCAAATATTGAGATTTGCATGCACCAGCTTCTTTCCTGAAAATAAAGAAAATATAGAATTTTTTAGCTTGTGCATGAAACACTTAATAGTAGGGATGGAACCTATGAGGCTTGAACTTAGTTTTTTAACTAAGGTGATCCACTAGTTAATTATCCACTAGGAGCACATAGGATAGATAAATAGAACAGAATCCTCATTATTAAAAAGATGGAGTGTACTTGTGTTCTGTTTTTATTGTTCGTTAACACCTTTATAACCGTGATATGAGTGAAAACCGCAAAAATACATGACATCATTGATTGTTGACCAAATTTTTGTCACAGAAGCCTCGAAAGTTTCCAAAACATCCATCAACAATGGATTGACCACGAAATTAAACTCGAGCAATGAAAAAGAGCTTACAACAAGATGAAGTGTATTGTACGCTTTAGAGTAACAATAAGTACCAAACGAAATATTACGTAATATTATTAATAATATATACTTACTTTCATAAGTGGTCATGGTAACAGAAATAGGGTATTCAAGCTCTCAGTAAATAAAATATTTTTTATTTTGCTCAAAGAAGAAAATAAAAAGATAAACAAGCCATCATAGAAGTTTTAGTACAAGATTGCTTCATTACTGCTGGTAAAAAAGGGTTACAATGATTGAAGTTTCGCTGTACTTATTAAAATGTACACGGATAAAAATTTATGATCTTTAATTGAAATAATTAAATGTATAATTAATACAATTGCTTTGGTTTTATGAACCGGTGTGGTTGCTAATTAAATTATTGTTAAAACACAGCAGATCCTAAACAGACGGATTTTCTGAAATGTAAATATCAGTTTTTCAATTAAAATCATAAATATTTATCTGTAAACATTTTAAGAAGTGAAGTGCAATGTCAATCATGTAACCCATTTTTACGATACAGTTGACACGTTTGTTTGTAATCCGTTTATCTTTTGTATGGTATGCAGTAATGTGGAATAAAAACTTGAAATCTGGATTTAATGTTACTTTAAATTTACACCAAAACGAATTTGGTCTATGGCTCGCTGCTGAAAGTAATTTTTTTTTCACTTGCAGAGGTATGAATGTGCGCACATGCACTGATTGTTTTTTCGTGTGTACGCACTGATTGTTGCTGCTGACTTTGAAACAATTCAGCTGAGCTCTGGAAGCCTGCAAGGACGTATAAATACACATTTTTATCTTTTCTAGTTCCCAATTAATCACTCGTACTTTGAGGCACAGTAAAGTGTGGGACAAGTCTACGTAGCTTTCGCTTCCGGGCATAATAAAATCCTTGACTTGATTTATTGAAACTAGTGCCACCGGTCTGTACTATCCATATTTCGTTATGTTAATGAAAAGAGCAAAGGGTTCATAGAAAACAGGTCCAGAGAGCTCCACGAACACTCACAGTAAAATGGGCTTAGAATACTCATGATGGCGAATGGCTAATGACTGACAGAATGGGTGAGAGCCAAGGTTCATATAGAGACCTTCCACCTATACCCTTAATCTAAAACACTTTCAATAGTAGCCATCTTTTTTCTTCCTCGTCTTACCTTGACCCAAACGTTTACAATTTATCCCCATACATAGGCCCCTCAATACCGAATCCCCTTGGAATATTTTCTATATCATTCATTACGTCACTGGCAGTTTCACTTATCTCTCACAACATCTTTAAAGCGTTTTTTGGATAAGTAATCGGCTCCTATACCTACGCCGGTGCTAAAGGCCTTATGATGACGTCCCGATGACGAGGTGTTGAAGCCTACCTACGCTTTTATAGACCGCAGGTGCAAGTTAACAATGACGAGATTTAAATAGCCCAAAGGTATAAGGGCACCAGTACCCGTTTTGATATCTATTTTAATATAACGTATTGTTTCGATTAATAAAGGATAATAATAATGCAGTCTGTAAAGCGCCGTGTTTGCATGTTCCTCTTTTCACCCTCAACATTAACTGTTCAAAACAAAGGTTCTTTTACGTCATTGACAAACTGTGGGCGTAATAATATCGGTGTAAACCCGTAATAATTTAATAGCACCATCGCAATGATCTTGCACGAATCCCGAAACTTGTAAAGAATTGGGAACCCAGATAAAGTCCAAGTTCTTAAATCCAAATTGTTCACCTATCCTCAGGTAGGCATTTCCCTTGTCGGACACATTGGTATCTTTTATTGTACACTAACCTAGGTAGGGGTAATTCACCAGCCGAAAGCTTGGTCGCAAGCTTTCGGCTGGTGAACTACCCCTACCTAGTTTAGTGTACAACAAAAGTTACGAAAAGTTTCAAGTTAGGCATTGGTGTCCGACAAGGGAAATGCCTACCTGAGCATCATTAAATTTGGAGGCTAAATTGTTCGGAGTCCTGTAGTAAGGTCCCGGCCAAATGCACTTTAAATTAATAATGGGAATGTTACAGTGTTGATGCACGAGATTGGCACCATTATCATTTATTAACTCTATCGTCTTCTGATCGTCATTAAAATTGCTTGGGAAGGATATTTAGCACAGGCTACTTCGTACGGGTTTCCACAATTGGATTGGTTTAGCTAATTACACGATATACTTTTACAAGGTGTTCTTAGGGTATAAATCTGTAGACATGTTACAGGTTAATGTGTTTTTTTTATAGGTTGGTGCTCGACATGTTTTTTCTAGTCACGTCTCAAGTCGACAAACCTAAACGTTTATTGTTGAACGTTTATTGTTGATCAACAATGCTTTGAGCAATAAATTTCAGGTTACATAAAGTTTTGTTTCCAATTTTGAAGACATGACTGTTGATAGTATCAGTTTTAAAAGGGCAGAAAAAATCGGGGCCAGTACACTTAAAATGGCCATATTTTTTTCCCGATGGAAAAAAAAAAGCTGTTTGTCAGGGGGGTGATTAATGTAACTATCGTATTATTTCGTTATTACAAGGATATTTAAGCTTAATAACATTTCCGGACTGATAATATAACAGAAATATGTTATGTTTTAACATCACTTTATGCGTTCATTTATTTACTGTTTGCATAATGTATAAAATAACAAAAAATTAGGCGTTTAGTTTAGCAATTATCTCAAATTCTCTAATCATGACGTTAGACATTAAATACAACGTTTAGTAGTAATTAAAGGGTGTTTTACTTATGGGGGTTGTGGAGACCTTGATTTGGGGATTTCAAAGGTAAACGGTGGACTGCCATTAGAAGATGCAAGTTCAGATTGGTAACCACATTTATTAAAAGATATCATCAAAGTAGAGGGAGTACAGCAATTTACCAAATCACTGAATGGTCTTACAAATCTAACTTACAGTTTATTAGAACTATTAAGAGTATAAGGCAAGATTTAATTCTAACATCAGATTCAGTGTTCATCGTAACTGTACAGTAGCAGAGCCTCAGACTAATCACCTGAAGGAGGTAGCTGGTGGATGACTGGAAACGTATACCCCCTCAATTCCGGCCAACGGTAGTATGAGAAACAACCACGCTTCTTCATTGGTTACAGGATGTATTGTGACCTTTTCTGTGCATTGTCTCAAACTTCTGCAATGATCAGAGGTTCCGGTTTACATGCAATGGTTTACCCCTTCCCTTACGGGACTTCATCCTTTTTCAGAAACATCCAATAAGATTTAAAGTCAGCCGATTCAGTTATTCAAGCCTAAGTTTGCTTCGGATGACTTAGAGCTCCACAAAATTTTTTTTTTAATTCTGTGCTGCGTGGTACTTGTTGTTAATGACTATCTTGTGGCTACCTGAAATTTTCTTACAGATGGTGCTTTTGAAGGCCATATTCTTAATTCCTTTAAATGCAACCTTCAACAACCTGACTAAACTAAGTTTTTTACAGTACTTTTGAATAAAAATCGATTCCTAAGGCAGATTTTTATTCCTAAATTGTCTTTCTTTTTTTGGTTACGATAGTGTTTTTGTCCCTTTTTAATCTGATTCGAAGCTGGTAATGTACCGCAGCATTAGAGTCTTTGAGAAAGAGTTTTAAATAATTTTAACTTTGTTCTGTTTTAGTGACTTTTGTCCCTGTTTGACGCAGGTGTTCTTAGTTCTTTGTTTATTTTTACGATTCACTTTTTTTTCTGGATTTTTAAATTAGTTTTTATTTTATTTTGGATGGGGTCTTAGTGACATATTCTATCCTCGTTCCCTATTCGCATGAGTGAGAATTAAATCCTTCTTATTACTTTGAAATATTCAACTTTGGCAAAGTCTATCCCCTCGTTAAGAGCATAATAGCTCCTGCTGTGTGGAGGAAAAATCCCATCAGTGTATTATAAAGAAAAAGCAGTCTTCTAACTGATGTTTCATTTTTCTTCATCAGTTTTTTATTTGGAAACAGTTTTTTAAATCATTTTTTTTTAAGTTTGTTGTTTAATGGTGTAATAATTTGGGAGGAAATTACAAGTACGTTTCATAACTTGAAATGGGAGACTTACCGTCATCCAAATCGGCACACGTTCCATCTTGAAGGTGTACGATCTTGAAAGGGACCCAGAAACCTCCCTTGCTGACAACCTGTAAACAAAAACAATTCCTTAGATAATCCATATTAGAGGTTATCTTGAAGGTAAAAAATATTTCGACGAAATCTATAGACATTGTTTAACGGAACTCTATGAACAAAAACAAAACTGTTAGATAATCCACATTAGCAGAATTATCTTCAACGTAACGTGTGTGAAAAGTGTCCACGAATCTGCATAACAGCAACCTGTAAACGAAAACAAATATTCATGGGTAAATCATTATTCTGTTTCGGAGAATCCTCTTGTTCCCATACTCTCACAATGCATTGGTAATACTCTCACTATGTAATGCATTCCCAAAAACGAAAAACGTACAAATTGTTAAACTTGGAAGCAGCTTTAATACGGAAACATAAAAATAAAGCTATCGTATGCAAAGCTTTACTTCGTGGGAATAACAACTAGCCAGAGAGCAGTTGTACGAAATTTAGGGCTACTATGTACTATTTGGCAACTTTTATTTTTCAACTAGAAGTTGTTGTTTACATCTCAAGGAATAGTTTTCTGCATGTTGCCAGCTTGGCATTACGCATTTAATGTATTAAGCATTAAGGATGGCAGCCAAAATGGTGCCCAATTTTGCCATTTGGACGATAATGCAAGAAACGTTAATTTGAAAGAAGATTAGATAAAAGTTGTTTGAAATAATGTAATCTACAATGTTGTTCCCATACATTTTATCATATCTCTAGTGGTTTCCGAGAAAAATTGATTTTAGGCTATTTTCGGCCATTTTTTGGCTAATTTAATGCTAACAGACATGTCAATTTGTGAACTTATAAATTTCAACTGAAGCTGTGTCGTTTCTAATTCAGGTAAATGACTACAATTAGATTCAGTCAAAAGGTGGGAGTGTCTTCTTTGTAACAAGGGTTGTTGAAAGGGTCTACGACTGTTAGGAACCGAACTATGCATGTTTTGCTAAGGGTTGGTATCACAGTGACCGTTGGATTTTTTGGTCATTTTCAACTTTCAACTTCTATTGGGACGTGTTTAATGTAGGTAACAGACTCATGTTTGATTCATCCTAAAGGTGGGAATGTCTACTTTATAACAAGGGTAGTTGAAAGGGTCTACGACTGTTAGGAAATGAGCTATGCCAGTTTTACTAGGGACTGGTATAACAGTTACCATTGGACATTTCGCTCGTTTACAACTTTCAACTGTTGCTGAGACGTTCTAATTTAGGTAGGTACTTTTAACTACCCTCATTGCAAAGAAGGCATCTCTACCTTCCGAATGAACCTAATTGGAGTTATCTTCCTATCGTCTCAGCACCAGTTGAAAGTTGTAAATATGTGAAATGTCCAATGGTGACTGTGATACCTTCCCCTAGTAAAACGGGCATAGCTCATTTCGTTGTCGTAAACCCTTTTAACAACCATTGTTGCAAATAAGGTATTCACACCTTTCGAATGACTCTAATTGGAGTCATCTATCTAAAGTAGACACATAACAATTGTAGTTGAAAGTTGAAAATGAGCAAACAATCCAACAGTTACTGTGAATCCAGACCCTAGTAAAACAGGCGTAGCTCGATTCATAACAGTTGTAGATCCTTTCAACGACCTTTGGTGAAAAGAAGATATTCCCACATGTCGAATGAATCTAATTGGAGCCATTCAGCTGAATTACAAACGACGCAGGAGCAGTAGAAAGTTGTAAGTTGAAAAATTGAGACGTCTGTTAGCATTACATTAGGCAAAAAATGGCTGAAAATGGCCTAAAATACATTTTTTTCCGAAACCATAAGCGATACAAATAAATATATGGAAATGACATTGTAGATTACATTATTGCAAACAACTTTCACCCGAACCGTTTTTGTGTATCACTAGCGGTTCTTGCATAATCGGCCAAATGGGAAAATTAGGCCCGATTTTGGCCTCCATATTTAATGCCTAATGTATTTAAATTCCTATTGCCAAGGTGGCAACATGTGTAAAACTATTCCTTGTGATGTAAACAACATCTCCGAAGTGAAAAATAAAAGTTTTCAAAATGTGCACGCTTTTTTTTACAACTGCTCCCTGACTAAACCTAAAACAAAATTGCATCTAATAAACTTACAACATTTACCGATATTCGCAGTAAATGCACCTAGCTAGATATAGCTACGATACTAATATTCGTTTAGTACGTATGACGTCAGGTTGATTTGGATAGAAATAAAACCACCAAATTCTACAAAAATTCTTTCTGGCAGTAAGATTTTGGAGCCATCATTATCGGTCTAGAATTGATCAATAAACCTTTTTGCGTCACGTGGTACCTACTGTCCAGCATCTCAGTTATTTTTAAAAACTAATAAAACAACTTCACATTGGCCAATTCAAGCACTTGAAGTAGCCTCACCAACCTAGACAAAGTAGCCATTTCTTTCTTATTTTGACCGGTTTCATGTGCCTTCCGACTTTCAAGACTGTTTTTCATTTCCACCCCTCGTTCTGGCGTCTCACCCATCCGACAACTCCACGCTGGCCTTTAAACTTGTTGTGTAATTATAGACCCATTTACTTAACTAGATTAGTTTTCATGTAGATTCTGTCTATGCGTGATAAAAAATTTTTTGTTTGAGAATTGGGTGGGCAGGGCGTAAATACTCCGCTCATTGTGATGAATGATGAAAAATCTCCGACTAGCTGCCTGAAGGAGTTTATCTGATAGGGGACTGGGTTGGGTACGCTCCAAAGTTAACTCCCAGACAGTGCAGGCTATTATAACGCCTAACTATCATTCAGTAAGTAATGGATCAACCCTAGGCCATTTTGGACATTATCTTGGCCTGTTGCAATGATCGGCAGTATACTAGTTCAAGACCCCGGATTTTCTCAACTCGCAATAGAATTATTTATTCCCAAAACGTCTGGTAAGGTAAATACCAAACCAATCCATCAGTGCAAGTATAATTTGCTTCAGGGGACTTATAGCTCAAAGAATTGTATCTGAAAAAAAGGATATATATCCGAAAATTAGCAATTGCACTGCAGTAGCATTGCGTTTTATTTATTGTGTTTATTGCCAAGGTTTATTAGGAGCTTAGTACCAAAGGCCAAAACACATACGGTGGGGCACCATACTAATTTACTGTTTTTTTTACTTATCCACCTTGCAGTGAACTTATGGGCGATGATGTCTTTGCACGAAGGGGTAATTAAACAGTATTTAGGAATTTTTAAAGATATTTTAAGCATAGCAAGTTTTTATGGTACTGTACTTAACTTCCTTTTAACGTCATGTCTTTCCATGAAGAGGTAATTACAACACTTTAAATAGAATTAGACTAAACAGAATTTAAGAATTTTTAAAGATATTTTAAGCAGAGCAAGTTTTTATGGTACTGTAATTAACTTCCTTTTAACGATTGTTTTTAATATCTCATTGGATACATGCACTATTTAGTGCGACACCCCTGTTGAGTCATTACACTAATTTTACCTCACTTACCAGCACAGAAAACAATACACTTTCTTCACCTTCAGTATGACGAAAGGAAGTTGCTTTTGTAATGATTTAACTGAATTTTTTATGCTAACTCTGGTCTGTCTAGTGGGAGATGTTCATTTTCCAAGTGGATTGTTTAAGTTAATGCCGGCACTAGTGCCCCAATTGTCTTATAAAAAGAAACTAATCAGCAACACAAAGATTAGTGTTGGCAACAGTATGATCGTGATAACACTCTCGGATAGATGGAGATAAAGCCTTGGAACAATAGTGATTGTAGGTTACTCCAGAAAGAACATTTAGCATTTCCTTCAGAATTAAGTAGGTAACCCCGGTATATAACTGTTACAAAATTTGTTCACTGAAGTATTTTCTAGTGTTTCCAATGTATTGGGAAATCTGTAACTTTTCTAATAGCAGCACACTTCTATGTTTTTTTGTGCGTGTAGTCTTTAAATGTCAACTTGTTGTTTATTTATGTTATATTACAGTATAGTGTATTATATAGTATTTAAAATTATGTATTACTAATTCGTCATGCTATAAACTCACAAGATTTCCTAAGGATGGTCCGTGAAGCTTTAAATGATAGTATTATTGCTTAGCATTGTTGTGTATCGCTAGCCACTGCAGCACCCATTGCGTTGTAGCTTGCTTAAAACGTGACTTATGCTGGAGTACAATGAAAAAAAAAGCCCTAGATGTGTGATGATGATGGCTTATGTGTATTATTCTTGTATTTTTCCTTTGGAGCATTGGGTTTTTTAAGGCGTACATCTGTTTTCACACGGTTTAAAAACTGATTTATACAGATTGTTCAGAAAGGTGTTCATATGGTTCCATCTTCCTTATTTTAATTTTTACAGTACTGACCACTCAAATTAAGAGGGGAGGGGATTGAGGCTTAATGGCGCGTCGACAACTTGGTCATTAGCGCCAACCTCAGTCACAGTGCAGTGGTCCGGGTTGCCACTGCACCACACATTACAGAGATGTTATTCAAACCCCTAATCTAAATCTTGTCATACATCTGTACCTCCTGCAAAAATTGAAAAACACCGGACAGGAGGACAGACTTATCGCCCAATTGACGCCCAATTGACGCCCAATTGACTTATTCAAATTAAGAATTCATCACCATCACTCAGTTATAGCTTAAGGGAAACTTACGTGATTGTTAATCCAAAGAAAAGAGGCATTGATTCCTGGTAGATCTAGTAAATCCCAAATCTTCACTTCACACATATCAGATACGTTTTTCCACACGGCATATTTTTTTTGTAAATCAATTATCTGTGGGTCGCCTGAACAAATTGTTACGGATGGAGACTCCAGCGTTTCATTAAAAGAAATATCCACAACACTTCTGACAGGCTGTTGGAAATAGTACAGTGTTCTGTTGACTATCCCAAATATAAATGCCGCAATGCAAACGGCAAAGACAACTGTTTTCCTTGTAACAGTTCGAATTGAGGAATACGTTAATAGTTGAGGAGACCCTCTGCGAGCTGTTAATGAGTTATATGTTCTGCATACCATGAAGAAAAGAGGATCTGAGGATGAAAATAGGGTCTTGTTTTCCTTTCTTTTCTTATTCTCCTTCTTTTGGGCTTCAATTAAAGTAAAGATCAGTTCAAACAGAGACAAGAGAGAGACCCCAATATATAATCCCGAATTACCTCCAATGTCACTTAGCAGTTTAATGGAATCATAAATGTAACGCTGTCCGATTATGGTTTCATGTGGATCATCAAAATGTAAGACAAGCCTGGTTTTATTCGTGTAGTCTTTTAATCGTTTATCTTTGACGTCAAAAGTGCGATGTTCGCATTTCCTGGGACAGTGGCACGTTTCATTCTCCAATTTGCCCGTCCAGAAATCTTCCAAATTTTTCCACTCATCTTGTGCCTCTTTGCCTGGTTCACACACTCGGAGATTAACACGGCTGGGATGAGCAGGCAACCTGTACACAACATAAAAAGTTTTGCTTTGTGAAATTTTTTATTTTTGAAATTATTTGTTTTGTTATGCCATCCATGTGACAAAACCATAGTTCCCAAACTCAATGCAGGTTTTGAGTGTAAAGGGAGCAGCGGCGACCTTCTCCAATGTCTGTCGCTACTTGGAATTCGTCGAATAAAACTTGATTCGTCAACTTGGATTTTAGCTGAACTCGTCAAAAAGGTATCTAGCAATGCAGCCTGGCACAAAAAGGATTTTCTCTGATAATAAAATCTTAAAATCTTAAACAAATGAGAGATTTTACTGTAATAAAAAAATATATTTTGACAATACGCACAGATTTTATGTTGGGTCAAAAATGGAATACTTGAGAGAAAGTATAATAATGTTTAAAATACCAGCCTGGAAAAATGAATTTAAAAAATAAAAAATATTACATCCCTAAAATATTTAACAATTTGCAAAGAAATTAAAAAAAACTGAGTAGTATTAGTAAACTGTAAAAGAAGGTGAAAGCATGGATGCCTTCTGAAAACATTTCAATTGTATGAATGCACTTCATATTTGTAATTTTTTATTATTTAAATATATGCTTTTTGAGAAATGCTTGTGCCTTAGTATGTTATTCGGCATTATACTTGTAATGTGTTTTTGTCTATAACTGTAAATTGTCCGTTGCAATTATGTTAAATAGTTCACATATACAAGCTAATTTCAAGCTTCGTGTAAAACTGTATTTTTAATTTAAAATAATAAAATAATTCAATTTATAAAAAAATGTAGTTATCAAAGAAACTGTAGCCTATAAGCTAGAGGCAATAATTTATGGCGTTATGCTCAGAAAGGGTCATACAGTGTTTTTTGCTCAATAACAGTGGGGTTAAAGAAAATTAATAAATGCAAATGTGTAAATTAGAAAAACCATTCATCGTACTATATACATTGATTATATGGTGACTAAAAATTAAGAAACGGCGAAAGCTTTCTAAGATCTACTGACAAAGTGGACCTCTACTGGATTGACATAATAAAAGGCTGGATCAGCCCCTTGCCACCTCATTCCCATTCCTCATCAAGGGAATTCGTAAAATTATAGAACATAAGATGTATTATTCTACAGGTTATCCGACTTCATCAATAAATAAAGCTAAAATTAGAGAAAAACAGCAAAGTTGTTAAAAAAAACTGTCTTTATACACCAACAAAAAAACTGAAGAGGATACCATGAGTCATTTTATTAACTCATCTGGCAGTGCCTAACAGATGTTTTTCATGCCATGGTGCACTTGCTCAAGTATCATCCATAGTTCCTGGCTGACGTTAGCAGTGTGGCTGGAAATTTACAATTTGGGAGCCCTTATGTTAGTTGAAAAATGATTTTGTTATAAATGTAATCATATCTGAATGCAGTCTTTGATTGTATTTGATGTATATTTTGCTGGAAATTGTACAGTGTGCTAGAAAGTAAAAAGTGTGGCTGGCTCAAGATTACTATATGGCACGGCAGTTTCTAGTTCTCCGTTTGTAACAAAACACGAACATGAGGGAATAAAGTGTAATAATCATACATAACTTGGTGGTATACTCCCATGTTTATTATTCTTTTCTTTTAGGACACATTCGTTCTTCGTCATAGTAATTTCTCAAGGAATAATGTTTGTGGGCCATACCACCCCATACCATGTCATGCCATGTGGAAGTGTACTGTGACGACAACTGACTGGTGTGTAACGGTGCAGCCTAGCATGTTTCACACACACATTAATTATTCCATTTGAAGTTGGATTCTGTGCCATGATGTAGTGGTGATGAAAATGCCAAATTAATTAATAGTTCCAAATTGAGCCAAGCCTTCTGGCCTCCTCAAAACAGAACGGAAGCGGCCACGTGGGAAGTAGGGAGTCTGAAAGTAAATGTTGCTGGGCCAAGAACATGCTAAAAAATACTGATGAGAAACAAACTAGGAACCTCACAAAATTCACGAATCAAGTGGAAAGATGCTCAAACTATTCGAGTTTTCTGCGGTTTCTGGCTGGTCTGTGGTTCACAAGCGGACAGCAAGGAAATAGAAGCGACGTCAATCTCATCTGGGGATGCCAAAGAACATTCAATTTATTTCCCGAAACTTTTAGCAAATTATCATTTAAAGGTAATGCACATCGTTTAAATGAGATGCTAACATCTTATTTTAATACTGGAATAAATAAAATGTAGTGTGTACTACAAAAGCAATCGACAACAACTCAGCTTATTTAGCCTTTAATATGGTATTGGTTTATGGATATTAATACCAATTCAATATCCCTCGACATACACAAACTGTCGGTATCAATATACGAGCCTGATATTTATGCATAAAATATTATACATATAATTAATTTTGATAACCTTAAAAAATTTGCATGTAATCGTTTCTCATTGATTACACCATAAACTAATGCAAAGCATTTTGCTCATGTTGAAAAAAGATACGCTTACATCAGTTTATGGCATATAGTAGGGATGATGATGGACTGATGCTTGGGGACAGATGAGGTAAATAATCCCTACATCGTTTCTTTAGAAAATACTTTAAAGTCTTTTTTGAAACATTGCAGAATGAGTCACTCGCATTTCTGCAGCAACCAGCAAAGGTTTACGTGTTTACTTTTTTTACGATTGGCAACGCCTTCAACCATTCACCATTTTGTGCTCCTGTTTCCTTTGTAATTCTTTAACTGATGATTCGACGCCATTAATCTTACTGTAGCAACTATAGGCGCAATAGAAATTAAGATAAACGTGAAAGACGAAATAAACCAAAACTCTACTAGCATGAAGGAGTAACATAGGTAAAGGGAAATAAAATATATATTTAGAACATAGATATGTCCGACAGTTTGCCATCTTGATGGTTTTCGTCGTCGTTTCCATCTTCCGCATGACATTGTGCATCAATTGGGCGATAAGTCTGTCCTCCTGTCCGGTGTTTTTCAATTTTTGCAGGAGGTACAGATGTATGACAAGATTTAGATTAGGGGTTTGAATAATATCTCTGTAATGTGTGGTGCAGTTGCAACCCGGACCACTGCACTGTGACTGAGGTTGGCGCTAATGACCAAGCTGTCGACGCGCCATTAAGCCTCATCTCCCACCCCGACAGTTTTATAATATTTGGATTGAAACTAAATAAACGTTACTTACAATCGTTTTGCCTAACATTTTTAATATCTACACCAATGTGGCAATACTACTCTCGTGTGGCTTTTTAACTGCTGTTCAGGTGGCACGTGTTAATAAACTACAAAGAGTAGTTTATACTTTGTAGTTTTTCTCTAATTTTAGCTTTAGTTATTGGTGAAGTCAGATAACCTGTAGTGCTGTAATTTTACGAATTCTCTTGATGAGGAATGGGAATGAGACAACAGGAGGCTGCTACAGCCCTCAAATATGTCAGTCCAGTAGTGGCGTTTACAAAAAAGGATTCTGTAGCTTAAGAAAATTTGTTTCAAGGTCCATATAAGCCCCTCACGTTGGTCATAGGCTTAGTTGGAATATTCTGAAAAAAAAATGCCAAGAGAAACGTGGTTTTAACCTGGTCAGACTGTGCAAATAGTGCCCAGTTTCCATCTCTATGCACATATTGAAGCTCAACAGCTCCACCATTTATTTTCTCTCTCATAAAATGATAGACGATCTCGATGTATTTTTTTCTTGATGTTACGTTGCCAGAGTTCACATGTTGGATGGTGTTAGCTTGGTATTAAATAGGATGCCACCAATCATCAAGTTAACCATTGTGAATCAATCATACCCAAACAACCATTTCCAAAAGAATTTAACTATGATAGAATTTGGAAGGTTGAAGTAGAAAGGTGATAAGTCACCTATTTTGGTAAAATAATCACACTATCTTGCAAAGCAAACAATGGAAATGAAGCCATTCTTGCTAACATTTTTTGTTTGGGGGGTCTCACTAAGGATGTTAATTTGGGTGAGCCTGTTTGCAGTGTAGTGGGCAGTAGGTATACTTTGAGTTGTTGTGTTTGAAATTTAGTTTGTGTAATAGGGAGCATGACCTCGGGTCGATTCGTCGAATAAATAAATTGAAATTGTTTCGGGGTTGTGCTAATTCAATACAATTTAAATCTTCTGGCTCTCTGAAACGGACCATTCTGAAAAAATCTCCAAAAAAAAAAACAACCTGGCGTGTGTCAAAAGTGCTTTCAATTATAATAATAATGGTCGTCTGATAATTCAACATGCACCAATATACCAGTCAAGAAAAAATAGAAAAAAACAACCTTGACTGGTACTTGAATGCTGGACCTTTTGTTTAATAGCCAAATGCCATATCGATAGTGTTTTTAGAAGCTGTTCGTTATGTATCAGCAATCACCTAAGAACTTCAAACTTTTGCACAACTGCTAGTAACACCTTTAGTTTTAAAAGGGAATGGCAGCTGATCCCCAGAATTACAAAACTGATACTATTGCTGTTGTTCTTTGTACAGTTACGGGCAGAATGACCTGAAACATGAACTGAGTTACATGAACAAATACAGTTTGTTTGGCAATGATCACTATGGATTTATGACTGGCCATTCTTCAACTTAACAGCTATTACTAGATTTGGATATATGGATGGATGGATTGGATGTTGGTGCAGCATTAATAAAAGTCTTTTTGACACCAAAATGGCTTTTTAGTCAGGATATCAAATTTCTCTTAAAATAAAAACTGCATATGTTTGATGAACCACTTTTGGATGGCTAAATTCAGTAATCCGAAGTTTATAATGCTTCCTCTATCCACTGAATATGTTCACTGGAGTCCCACAAGGGTTTGTGTTTGGCTCTTTTCTTTTTCTTTACGTCCTGTCATTCAATTCTCACAGTAGGATAACAAGGACGTTCAGCAGCAGGCATTCAACGACGACATAACACTATACTCTACCATCATTCTTATCCACGACAATTTGCTACATTAAGCAGAAATTGAGTCTATTTTATAACTAGGAAAAGGTTTAGCAAACTGCGTGTCTCCACCACCAACCAAAATCATTAACACTTGAAATTACAACCCTTTGTTTAATGGTGATGGAAGGCCTTCCTCTGCCTCAAGTTAAATCGGTCAATGACCTCGGTGTTTGGCTATCATCGATAGGGTTTACCTCAGGTGCAAGGATGCAAAAGCAATGGGCCTATATTTGGCAATTATTAGAACATTACAGCGTAGTCTTGTCCCCATACCATCTTTAGGCTATCAAGCATCTTGAAGCCACCTTGCGATAGTTTACCAAGCCACTGACTGATATCTGGCATTCAAAATACCATTCGCATTTGACTGAACTGGGTATTGACTCTTTAGGGCTCCGTGAATTCTTTGGGATTTTCTGCAGGTCGAGCTATCGTTTTTACAACTGAGGCCCGTTGAGCTCCATCAAACTAATTACTTCTATTAATATACTCTACTGCTTTCAAAACAACTTTTAATGAGGACGATTCCAGCTTGGAATTCACCATCTTAGCACACGATTTAGTACCACACGTGGCTATGATCAACTAGATGTTTAACAGCAGCCATTTAATCCACTCTCTAAAAAGGCCAGAATTTTGTCCTACCTATAGTTTTAGTTTACAATTTTAAAACTATTTGCTATGACATTTTTACTAGTAGTGCATATTCATTTCTTAATGTCAGAAGGCATAAGTGGCAGTCTTCCCTACGTGAACTAAACAAATTAAATAATTTCCAATTTTAAATGTTTCGAAAAAGTTGCACCAACGGTCCGCCACTTGCAATTGTTTCACCAATGATTCGAAAGAAGAAGCTTGTGAACCTGTTCCTGCGTCCAATTCTCATATGGTTCAGACGTGCTTCATCTAGAGCATAGCAGAGCACCTGGCTTAAATCTCTGGTGCTAAATATAAAACCACAAACACCTGAGATCCTCTATTCACTGCCTGATTGCAAACTCTTAGAGAAAGCTTCATGTGAGAGAAACCTATCGCTTCCAGATGGCTACTCGTGACTTTCGATTTGTCTGAAAGCAAAACTGTGTTAATTTCTACTACAATCGGTATAGGCACTCCAACCCAACACTTCGATGAGGAAGTGATGAGGTTCCAGTAGCGTCTGATGAGGCTGTTTAGACTGCACTTTGATTACAACTAAAGCACTTGAGAAGTAAACGAAAAACAGCACTGAACAGCATTATCAGCCACAGCGTTTATTTTCTGGGGTGCAGATAGAATCTAGTTTTTGCGTTTATGTTGTGCACTGTCAAACTCAGATTCAGAACTGGTGGATAGTTTATGAAACAGCAAGTGACTTCCTTAAAAATAAGGGCTCAAGTCTCTTATTCACATTGTTATGGAAGCCTGTCCTATGAGCTTGCTCAAAAATTTCGATCAGGGAGATCTGGGCTACTCACTCAAAAAATGATTCAAACCTGGCTATTAAAACATTTTGGTTTCTATGAAAAAGAAAAGTATTGCAGGTAATCATTGACAGTAATTTAGGAATAGTATGTTCGCATGTGTGAATAACACTAGCAACATTAAAAATAAGAAAGTGGAATGCTTTATTGTTCCTAACCAAAATGAAAAGTTGCAATCAAATCACTGCTCTGGATTCTTTTGGTTAAGTTCAGGAGATTAAGTCCATCACAGCACAGTCCAAAAAAAACTATAAGCATTGACCCATTGGCATTAATGACTTCATTATTCATGCACCATTCACCGTGAATGCATCCCCCAACTAATTCTATTTTATGAAACCTATCATCCATAACAGCATATCTGGTAGGAGTGCTAACATTTTGGGTAAAACTGAACAGAAGTTTGTTATAACGCATTTCTAGAGTTAACAACAATGCTACATGCTGCTTACCTGAGGTTCAACTCTTGTTTTTCATAAAAAGGTATTTTATCTCACCTGCAACTTCCAACCCTAAAGGAATACTTCACAAAACAGTCTTCATAACAGCGTTTATAATCGCTGGCAGATAAGCACACATCACCTGTTTGGTTTAGGAACTTGACCTGAAAATTTATACTGGGAATCAGTTAAACTAATTCAAAACCTGGTCAAATCTTGGTTTTATTACAGCCCGATTCACTAGTTTGCAACAAACCTAGGAGACCACACCACAGCTGGAGATCAGACATAATTAGAACTTCACCCCTAGGTTTAGCGTTTGTTTAACACCTCTGTAAAGTTTTGCACAGTGGCACCCGGACCACTGCACTCTGACTGAAGTTGGTGCTAATGACATAGCTGTTGACACGCCATTAATCCCCAATACACTTCCAGTCAAGGTTTGTAAATTCTACCAAAATTCATGTAATGATATGTGAGGAGGGTGATTTTTAAAAAAAAGTGTGCCTTCGTGTCGCTACCCTTTTTTTTACGAACCTTATCACAGAGAATTTACATGAATTTCGGTAGAATTTGCACACCTTGAGTGGAGGGGGAACGGCCCGTGGGATGAGGTTCCAGGGAGTCAGCCTGAGCAATGAACATGAAAAGATACATGAAATCTGATAGAATTTACATGAATTTGTTGGTGTAAGAGGCCATATTCTTAGGGAGGTAGCCTGTAGGGTGAGGTCAAGGGATACCTATGGGATGAGGTGCTTGGAATCAAACAATGGGTGTAGAATTTACATGAAATGTGAAAAATTTACATGAAATTTGAGAGAATTTATACGTTCAGTGTTGGAGGGGGCCCGTGGGGGTGGGTAAGCACTTAGGGTCACTTTCTAAGGGATCCAGTGGGGTAAGGTCCTGGAGAGGGTCTGCCCATGAGGTGAGCGTATGACTTAGATGAGTTTTTGGTAGATTTTATTTGGCCAGGGCATCAGCCCATGGGTTAGGTTCTGGTGAGCGGGTCAGCCCATAGGGTGAGGCTGTGTGGAAGGTCCCACTTGGTCAGGTTTTTGGGGATCAGCCCATGAAATGAGTATCAACTTTACGTTTTACATTTAAATTCGCCATGATAACGTTTGAAAGGCAGACTTCTCACTGGTGCTGTCGACTGTTATTGACCTGCCTGAAATAAATAATAGGTATAATTTTAAAGTGATTATGCTCAGCAGTGACCGAAGAAACAAATCTAAAACCTTCTTCTTTGTTCAGATAAGGAACATTGTGTTTGAAAATCTTTTCTGGGTTTCTGCTAATTGTTCTAAACATTAATAATTAGTATCAAATCCCAGCAAAATCATTGTTTAATTCTCATAAAACAATGTTAAAAAAATCTTATTCTCCATTGATCAAAGGTTCGCTTCAAATTCACGCTTGAAAATGGAAAATTTCTGTATTACTGCTGTATGTTAATGGTGAGTACTATATAAAATTCAAATCTTTCTAGGGTACTGAAATGCTGTGAATAACACAAATTCTCCAACTTTCATGCTGTTATGCGTCATGGTTTGCACAGAGTCCTAATACTGTTCATAAGATCTTTATTACACGAAAGAATCACTTAATTTACAATGTTATGCTTAGTTTAAAATGTTATGCTTACTTTTCGTATGCTGATTCCTACTTCATTATGCACTCCGCATAAATGAGTTTGTAATTTTCCCAATTGAGGGTGATCTCCTGGATCGTGAACAAAGACCTGAAAATCAAATTTACTTTAGAAAACTAACAACATGCGTTAACATAGACCTGAAAGAAAGTCAGTTCACTGTGGAAAATTAACAAAATTCGTCAGCGTAGACTTGTAAGAAAGCAAAGTTAATGCAAAAAAACTAACTATTGCATACCTAATGACCTGAAAGAGAGTTCACTGTTTACAAATGCAATAACATACTTTAAAAAAGACATGAAAGTAAGGTTGTTCACAGCAGAGAGCTAAAAAGATACGTTAAAAAATATCGGAAAGAAAGCTAATTCACTAGAAAACATTAAAAAACTTGGGAAGAAAGACTTGAAGTAAAATCAATTCACTATCGAAAAATAACAGCATATGTAAACAAAGATCTGAAAGAAAACCAATTAACTATATAAAACTAAATCATACGTTAACAAAGAACCAAAATAAAGCCCATTAGCTGTGGAAACTAAAGACATAAAAATATTTCACTACCCGATTATACACACAGATCCACAAAAAAAGCTAAACCTATATTTTATCATATATTGATTTTTTTAGTATATATTTTTAAATAAAATAAAACCCAGTTTTCTCGATACAAGTGAAATTCAGAGTTTAAAATGGAGGATTTTAATGTTGAAGATTCGTGTTCAAAAGAAATTTTAAATTAACAGTAAATGATGAACAGTAAATGATGATGCCAAAGGTAAGCGTAAAATATTATGGGCAGCATAGTTCCAAACTGAATGAAAATTTAGGTTTTTCTGCTTAAAAAATCTATGAACTCAGACTTTTGCTCAGGATTGCAGATGAATCCAAGAAACCGTTCCATAATTAGATTTATTTTCTGAACCAAGAAAAATACTAGTAACCCTACAAGTAACACATTTCTCGTTGGGAATTCTTATGATATAAGCTGTATTTGGTTTAAAATTGTAGCTATTTCCCATTCAAATCCAAAAAATCGCAGCCTACAAAGCAATAATAATGCAGCATAATGTGTTGTTATACCATGCTTGTCAATATAGAACGAACGAAAATTCCATTTCTTACAATACGAACCTCATAACAGCTAAACAAGTGCTAATTAAAAAGTGATATTTAGACTGGTCATGCCACCCAGTGGTGGGTTTAGGGGCAAGCAACTTTTACTATATACAAAACAAATAGTTAAATAATAGGTAGGTGAATCTATAAATATATTAGAGGGAATTTGGGTATTATGGTAATTTATCAGTTAATTAATATTCACTTTCAATGTGGGGTTATAGTAATGTAATGCCGAAATGCCTTTGCAGCAACACGAAATTATCTGGTGAACCATTGGCTAGCTGTCACATGCGTGCTAATTATTTCCATAAATTTCAACATATTGTACGGACTATACATTAGATAAAACTATAAAATCTACTAGGAAAGTGTAGCGTTAAAATGTAAATATTACTCGTAAATTGTCAGTACAGCCCTCGCCATGCACGATCACAGGGGCAAAAAATCTGGTTAGCCGTCACATGCGTGCTAATTATTTCCTAAACTTTCAACAAATTGTACGGATTATCTACATATATAACAGACAGCAGCGACCTGTTTGCACCGGCCTCAACATCACGTCGTACAATCAAGTACCCCACCCTGTAGTACCATCTGTTGATGGGATTCGCCTTCAAATTCTGGTGGGACACTTTCACAACGTCTTCGAACAGATGGTGCCACTTAGCAAACCTGCTATATCGCCGTCTGTTGACGTCCGGGACTACAAGTTCGGGTTATAACACTCTTTCCAAAGTCTTCGAAGAGATAGCGCCACTTGCCAGTCCTGCCCCACCATTTGGATTATATTTGGGCGTATTATTGTGGCACCAAAGCGGCAGAAAAGTTTTAGTCGTGTGTTATGTACCATTGTTGGCATTTTAGCTAAAACAAATAAAACCACTTCGTGTCTACTAAACCACACAACTTTAAACCAAACGACGATAGGTTCTTAATTTCGAGGCCTTCAATGGCAGCCTGGCAGCCTGATGCGATGGAAAGGCGCATTTATTTTCTAAATGCTCACTTCCAGAAAAAAGTTGAATCGTTTTTAAGTGGGCTGCAATAATGGTTCCTTGCTACAATTTTGCAATGCGTGGTACCGAGGTCAATAATTGTTTCAAAGGATCCACCTAAACATGGGATTACTCGCTTACTGAAAGCTGGATTTCTCATTGATGGTTTTTTTTAGCCTTCAGTCAAACATATGCATGCGACTTTTCCGGGGCTGCACCAAAGGGGAATGTCTCAGGGCCGTGTTTTCCCCACACAGGGAAAGGGTGTGTTAGGGGCAATGCGCGGTACCGAAGTGTAATTGTTTCAAAGGATTAACTTAAACATGGAATTACTTGGTGTCTGAATGCTCGATTTCTCAGTGAGAGGGGTTTTAACCTTCAGTCAAACACACACATGCTACTTTTCCCGGGCTGCACTAAAGGGGAATGCCACGGGGCGACATTTTTGCGGAGGAGGCGGGTAAGTGTGTGTGGGGGTACACGTATGCGTATCCGGGAGAAACACCTGCGGTGCCAGAGGAACGCAGAGATATTCAGACCCCACACTTTGGGAGTGTAAGACGGGGGTGCGTCAGGGGGGGGGGTTCAAAAACTTCATGGCATCAAAAGAAATTTCTATGATGGATGACCAGGGGTCCGTGTGAAATATTGGCATAACTACAAAACTAAAACACTTGGATAAATTCCTTTTTGAATGCTAAGAATAAAATATAATAGAATAAAACAAAAAGTGTCGGCCAGTACGCTTAGAGCTTTTTTATGCCCAAGCGACAAATGTTAAGTGAAAATTACCAGTTTCATGTCAGTTGTTTTTTACAACATGAGAGAGGAAACCCATTCCCAGAGGAAACCATCGTCAACTGGTGGGGAAACAACCGGAGAAAAACACCGTACATATACGCTAGGGTGGATCAAAAAAAAATCTTTTTTTTTATTTCAAATCATATTAGTGTGGAAAAGTTGGTCTTCGATCCTCCTAATCACTATCCAGAAAGGACAAATTTCTAAAATAATTGTTTGAGGTGCCCACCTGGGCCTAAAGTTTAACATTAAAAGTCAATGGGGAAAATCGCTAATTCTGAAAAAATTATTTTCGACTAGTTTAAAATACATTTTTTTACATTATGTAAGTTGGTACTCTCAGAGACCATTAAAAGAAGCCAGAATTAATTTTATTGTTAAATATTTTGTCCCGAAACTTCGTGTTAATTCAAGGCGTAAAATTGACAAAAATGCCTTTTTGCCGTATTTTGATGGCCAAAAATTCGCATTGTTTTCTGGAAGAAAAAAATGTTTTTGATTTTGGCTTCAATTTGGTGGTTTCTGAGAGTAGAAAATGAGATAATGTAAAAAGCAATATTTTAAACTAGTCTAAAATCACTTTTTACAGAATTAGTGATTTTTCCCATTCACTTTTAATGTTAAACTTTAGGCCCAGGTGGGCACCTCAAAAAATTATTTAAGAAATTTTTCCTTTTGTTATAGTGATTTTGAGGTCGAAGACCAACTTTTCCACACTATGACTAATTGAAATTTAAAAAAAGCATTTTTTTGATCCACCCTAATATACGCTTCCCTTCATCATGTTCGAACCCGGGTGTGTAAGAAGCCAGAGATGTGCAGCCGGGACCAAGATGCCCTTCGAATCTGACACCACAGTGTTCGAGGCTACCTCCACACATGATGAAAGGGATGTAAGGAATTCCCAAGGATAATTTAAATATCACAATCAACATGATAAAATCCGGATTTCAAGCTCTTACCTAACGAACTGCATTGGCGTGGGTTCAATTAGGAGTTTGCTGAATTAGACTTCTCGCACGTGAGACAGTCCTGCTAATCTTCTGGCCAGTGTGTGTCTGTGTCTGTGTCTGTGCCTCCCACAAACTTAGCCCTACCTTTCAAATACCAGTATATTTGGACTGTGACCAGTCCAAAGATGGGCGTTATTCAGTGTAAAGTCGTTTTGATAAGTTTTGTTTATTTATATGAAGAATTAGTGCTGACTTAGGAAGATTTGTCATCTCGTGCAATTAAAAAATCATAAAAAAAAGAAAACTCTGGTTTCCGCATGCACAAGCACTGTTACAAGAAATATAGCATTCCTATAACAATTTTAGTGAAAGTTATATTGTTAGTGGTCTGCACAGTGAGTTGGAAAATTGTGTGTAAACAATGTGAAAAAAAGGAAAACACACAGTTACGAATCTAATGTAATTTAAACAATGTCAGGTTGGAAGTAATGATCAAGCTGATATTGAAAATTGAAATTGGATGGAGCTGTGATAATGCATGAGCATAAGTGAAAGGAGTTTTGGGCCACCTTAAGAATGGATTTGAAGTTTTTAGTTAAATTGATAACCCTCGTGTCGTTATTTTTCTTTGAGAAAATTAGATAAGCTTGTCGCAATCCTAATGATTGGGAATACATAACAATTTTTTTCCACCAAAATCTTGCTTCCACCAAGTTTGAAAACTCATACTTACCATGCTCATTGAGGCTTTACTACATTTTTTACCCAGATAGAGGTGAAAATCAATTTCGAATCTTCCATTTTCAGTGAGAACTGGCCTCCCTGATTCTGCCAAAAAAAAAATTCTTATATACAACGTTAATTTAGTTCACTTAAATAATGTGTTCATTAGGGGATGGATTGAAGCTTAATGGGGTGTCGACAGCCAGGGTATTAGTGCCTAGTTCATTCACAGTCCAGTGATCGGGGTTGCCACTGAGCCACACAATACAGAGATGTTAAACAAACCCCAGATCTAGATCTTGGGAGCGAGCAGTATTGAACCGTTTTACTACTGCTACAGACTACAGCTAGATTTTCCATACTGTGACCTTCAATTGACTCCACCGTTGTTGCTAGAGCATTTGTTAGTTTGCAATCTATCGACGATGTCATGTTGAATTAGGTCTACATTTTCGAAAAATAATTCTTCTTTTTTTTGTTTGTTCAGTTTCTGTCAGGGAATAATAACTAAGCAAATATACTAGAGAGACGAACTCGGGCCAAATATAGAAAGTGTTTTTACCCTAACGGGCAGAGTGATAAAAAATCACGAGTGGTCCCCCTCGCGCCCTGCAGTTGAGATCTGCAAACTACTACGTCTTTCACATGTGTGCAGTCTACAACATTACTAAACATAGATGCCTTTAACCAAACTCAAGATAAATATCGGAAAATATTTGTCATCCATGTAATGAGTCATGAGGAGAAGAAACTCGTAAGTCACTGGGTATTTGATGATGTGGTAGATGGAGCAGCAACAAATTATTATTTCCAGTATGCTGAAGAGACCATGCAATGACAGGACATATCACTGTGCAATGTGTATCGGCTCAGCTTCCAAAAGACGTCTGCACTGACTTTAAACATTTTACATGCTTGTTGACTAACAAAGTACGCAGACTTTTATCTGTGAGTACACAAATCGTGTGGAGGCCGAACTGGCAAACAGGCTTGTGCTCTATCAACACATTCTATCTTTGGAATGTATTATGCACAAGTTCATACGATGTCCGAACCAGAAAATGTCTCACAAATGTCTGATAATACTACTAAATTTTTTATCGAAGTAAAGCATGAATAAGTTGAAATTTGTGACTGCTCATCAGACTTTGTCTGACCTACGTCCAAATGTTCTCGTTCAATTGCTGTATCAACTTGTGCCTAGTAAACTCTGAGGATGCTGTGCATTTATAGGGCGCATCAGTGTGTGCCATCTGTCCCCGAAACGAAGAGCACTATCAGAAAACATTTTATGTACACTGTTAGTAAAAAAGTATGCAAAACAAAAAAATTGCCACTACACAGGTCGTGTGACAGAAAGTGCGTCCCAACAGTGCACAGTCTCGTCAGCATCTAAACTCGAAAATATTTTTCTTGTTTTTGGTGGTTCTCTTTTCAACCAATAAAAAATTATTTATTGTAAATTGGTCGTGCGTTATGTCAAGCCAATATTTTTTGGTTTACCAGCAGTCCAACACTGAAGTTATTTTTTTGGCGATATAGATAATTCTTCAAGAATCATACGATTTTGACAATTTCGTCCCTCTTTTTTTTACCCTTATTTGGTTTTCAAAATTAAATCTTTCTTAGAAAATACTCATTTTGATTTTAAAAAACACACTAAGGTAGACTCTAGGCTGCAGTGAAAAAAAAACATTTTAGGAATTCGTAATAACTTCGGAGTGAAAAGCCACCTTCTAGTATCACTAGTGAACACAAAAAATGTCATCACTCTGAGGTGATGTCTTGATTTTTCATATAGGGCATCAAGTTAAACATTGTTTAACATAGGCGAAATAGTAATAAAGAAAAAAAATTGTTGACTGGTTTAAAATTTAATTCTAGCACTACATTTGTTGCTCAAAGCAACAATGAGAGGAAATCAAAATTGCATGGAATATATTTTGTAGCTGTTAAGTGTGCATTGCAAAGTTACGGGCCATAATAAGCCAAAGAGTAGATGCAAAGTACTAGGACGACGGACTGGCCACAAAAACCATTGCATTCTATTGTTCTCGAAGCCCCCCCCCCCCAACAGACCTACTACAATACCTGGTCTGCCTTCAACGAAATCTTTTCGAAGTAGACGATACCTACCCACAAGGGACTGTGCTCATCATGAATGAAATATTTTAATTTTTTTTACCGGTCGGTTGTACTGCAACACAGAGGCAGTCTGAATGGAGAAATGTTTATTCGTCTTCGGAAACTTTCCCCATGAGTTTATCGATGCTCGCAAAGTGTTTTCAGACCTCGGACCATTCCATAAACGAAAGTTGTAACAAAGTAACCACCGCCGTTATTTTAGGGTCGTATTCCACAAAGTGCACTTGCGTGTCGTCATTCGTAAATCGTACTCTAATTTTTTTCTCCTCTCCGACACGAAGCGCTTTCATTTTAAAATCCAACAAGAATTTAATTTTTGTTTCTGCTGTCGAGTTTGGACAGTTCCAACATTATTGCCAACATATGTTTTTTGTGTACAGTCAGCTGCAATTGGTCCATTAACACTTCTCCGGCTATTTTGATGAACGGCTCGAAGACCTGTTTCGAAGTGGGATCCGTAACGCTTTTCCATAGACCCTCGTCCGTGCTTTCCCAACCTTTCCAGGCAAACCTATTTTCTTCTTCGTCCTTGGACTTCAATTTCTCCCTCCACTGATTGAGTACAGATCTGTTGATCTTTTCACCCAGTCGGTATAGGCAAGTCCATTCCAACGAGTTGAGTCTCAACTCGTAAATCGTAAATCGTACAAAATCGTAGGCAGGGCTTACCACCGAGTTGAGTCTCAACTCGGTGGTAAGCCCTGCCTGTTTGTTAAAAACGAGAGTCGGTCTTCTTTCAATCGTGACACTGACGTATTTACTCAGCATAAAATAACCGCTAGTGGCGTCCATGATGAGAATGTATCGTAGAGTTTGTTCTTTAATAAATAAAAATATTTTATTCAACAAACATTATTACAAGCAACAAATTACCAAGCCATTCGTTTCTTTTTCTCTCTTCGCTCTCTTTAAGCCAACCTTCTTTTTTCCCTGAACACTATTTTCTCCTCTTCAGTCATTCTCGCGCGTCGGTCATTTTACGCAGCTTGTTTTTTTCTTTTTCTGGATAGGAGTTAGTGTGGCGTGCCTATCCCTATCTAACCATCTTCGTTTATCCCTGGCTCTCTTCTTCCACTCTTTCTGGATTTTGCACTTTTAACTGCCTACTCTCCCCCATCCGCAATCTCCTCATCTCAGCTTGTCGAACCTCGACATTTTCAACTTCTTTCAGCCCCCGTTCCACCGAGTTTCCGCCTCTTCATCGCTGATTACACCGTCGGACATACCTGTTCATACTCTATCATTGGATAAAGACTCCATGAGCAAATCATTCATGAGCACAGCTCCATCGTAGTCATCATCCTCGTGGAAAGAAATATATTTGATGCTACGATGTCTGATTGCAAAAGTTTCTACTTCGTTTACGAGGAATCTCTTGTCGTCGTAGGCCGACAGTAGGGATTTATTCACCACGGTTGTGATCTTGTACCAACTCCCTCTTTGTTCCTGATTAGAATGGAGAGTCGCCCTATAATCTTCGTGGCTTAAGTGTTTTTCCACGAATCTCTTGGAAATTCCCTTCGCTTTTTTCGTTTCGCTTTGGGAGGTCACGGGCGAATACATCTTGCTACTTAACCTCACAAACTCTTTTATCGGTACTCCCTTATTGGCATCTTTCATCTTTTCCAACACTGGCTTGTTGACGTTGCAGAACAGTGGGTGTTGAGGATCGTAGTTGCTAGTGTCGAATTTACTCATGTTTTTAGCCATGTCCGTGTACACGTCCTCGGTTTCGATGCAATAGAACAGCGAATCTGTGTCTGTGAACAGCAGTCTTGCTCGATCTCCATATTGGGGATGTATGTATCGGTACTGAAATTCGTAGAGAAGGAGTTTGGACACTTCTAGTATGGCGAACCCCGAGTAGGTGGGAAGATCGCACGTCACGTTGCGTACTTTCGAGTTGATCTGAACCAGGTTTTCGTGCAATATCCGAAATGAATCGGCCTTGGGTTGGGTGGAATATTTGATGGCTCGCTTGCTGTCGGTGCATAGCTTGACTTTTAGTCTTTTCTGTTTCTGTTCAATCGTCTTCCCAATCACCGAATTAGGACACAACTTGTGAAATTCCCCTTCAGACACCGTCTTCGAATCCTTTCGTTTTGCCGTATGAAAATCGATATATTGTTTCAACCAGGGCTTCTGATTGAAACTCAGCACCCTCCAGACGAGACGAAGGACCAAGCCATGTTCGAGGTAGAATTTTAGGTTACGGTAGTTAATTACGTACCGCGTCTTCCTCAGTGGGTTAGCCACTAGCTTCACGACAGGTTTCACTGGTTTTCCTCGCAACAAAGATTTCGAATAGTCTGAAACTAATTCTTCTCTTATTTCAAATTTTTCAGGTGTAGTCGTTGTGGAGCTCGTGAAGTTTGTTCGGGTAGTCCAGATCTACTTCCAGAATGTATCCTACCGACGACGTGTCTGCTATCTTAGTCACGTCGAAAGCTCGAATCTCATCTTTAGTCAAATACCTAAAGCCGTTGTAAGGCAGCAGCTGGCTCATGGCCCAGCCGTAAGCGCTATTGAGGTCCCAATCGATGATGTACTTGTTAGGATTTGTTGAATCGTACGTTTCGGGAATGTACGGGTTGTTGGCCTTCGCAAACCTTCGACTAATGAAGCTAACTCCACCCCGTATTCCCGACAAGATGAAGTTATGTTTGCTAGCGTGAGTAAATAGTTCCAGTTCGGCCTTGGTCATATTTAGAGCTGCCACCCAGCTAAACCCTGGGGTGGAGACGTAAAAGCACGGATCTATGTCGTGGTCTCGCAAGCAGACCTACGGAATTCTTCGAAAATGTCTGCCAAAAGCAGACAGTCAGTTAGCTGATACATTTCGTGGTAAGAGGGAAACTTTTTGATTTTCAGCATACTCCAAATCTTTTTAGTGTGATCGTATTGTTAGTCAGGTAGGCCTTCTTCTTTGAGTTTGGAATTAAAGTATTCTTTCGGTGGTAAAGACTGCTCTTCAAACACACTCATGTTGGAAACGTGTTCGTATGGATAACAACCCTTACAGGTTAACATATCCACAGCAGTCTCTTCCTGGACGTTGGGAAGGAACCATTTATCCTCCCCACCAGCTTTCAAGAACAGCTTCACTGTCCTAAACTCGTAATCTCGTTTATGTCTCCACCAGAGTTTTTAGCAAAGAGGAGAGAAAATTATAGCTGTCCACAAACTTAAGCTGAATGTACCTTTTCTTTTTTTTCTTTTCATGCCATCCCGTTTCAACGGTGATGGTCATGCTCATGAACCTTTCCGTATTTCTCGCCAGGACTTCTACTTTTTTCGGAAACTTGTGCACCGCTCTTACCAATAGATGCATATCGTAACCTTCGAGGCAGTGATATACCACGGGGATCGTGGTGCGCTCTCGGGCATTCAGATTACAACTCGAGTGAGAAGCTCCTCTGTACTGGCCGGTAACGTGGCAGTGATCCCGGACTTTGTCGTCTTTTGAACCGAATGGCTTTTTGCAGTAGATGCAGTCTACAGCGTGGTTAAAATCAGCCTCTTGGACCGGAGTGAGGCATAGTGGTTGGACTCTTTTTAATGTTTCGTCGTACTCGCGCGCTTCAATCACCAACTGATCGAGGAATTGTTCAACAGCATCCTCTCCCAGGTAATAGGCAGCTTTTTGAAAGTTTCCAGACCCCACCATGACGTAGCCGAAGCAGCAAGGGTGATGGTGGTTGATTTTCTTCCCGGAGCTGTTAGAGGAAGGAACGGGTTTCAGAAGTCACTCGAAATCGGCGTATATGATTTTGGGGTGAATATTTCTTCTATTGAAAGCTTCAAACTTCAAAATGTTTTCGCCCGGTTTTGAGAATTTGAGCGCTTGAGGTGATGGATTGGTTCTTGTACAGTCTAGTTTGTATTTGTCTATCAGCGATGCCTTTCCATAAGCGGCGAAACAATTTCGACAGTAATATTTTGGGTTGCTTCCCGATCCCTGGTGTTGGAGAAATTGGTCACAATCCACGATGGCGCAGTAGTGAAAATTTGTCGACAAATTAAAATTCGTGCTCACACGAAGGGGATGCAAGCCGTTCTCTTAGGTATAAGCAATCACATTGATCTATAAATCTTTGTTGGCCATCTCAAATGTGTCAATGTGATCCAGCCGCGTTGGAAAATCCAGCATCGAACAATCTACTGTTCTCACATATACTTCGTATTCTTTCGGATTCACCATGCTTAATTTGTGTTTGGCAGCCAGAATTGAATACAAGAAGCACTTCTGGTCTGTAAAATTTTGAACATTAACTACACACTTCCACTTCTTTTTTAATTTTGCTGGCAGAGGAATGTAAGAGCCCAGTCTGAGCGGGTCGATTTTTGCTACTCAGATTGTGAGTTCGTAGGAGCGATTTATCACCCAACCACTCCCTCTTTCGGCGAATTCGTCGATGGAACGTTGGATTTTAGCATAAGCTGCGTCCAGTTACTTGGGAATATCTAATGGATTATAGATTGGGGAGTAGCGGGACTGAAATCCAGTTGGTATGTCTTGGCCGTTTCAAACGAAACTCACTCCTAAACCAATTTGAGCTCTACAAGTCACCAATTGCCGGAGACATTCGTACAGTAGAGCTTCTACACCTCTTCGCATCAACATTAAAAGGTACAACGGGTCTACAGCCTGCACAGCTTTCGTGTACTTTCTGTGTTTTAGTCCTTGTTCACAGAGGATGGGAACGTCTGTACAGCCTGACTCCCTCTCTAAGCAATCGCACTCGGGTGAGTAACTATTCCTGTGTGTCTCTACGAGGTGTTGTATCAGTCTTTCTTGGGTAGGATACGTTTGAGCGCAGTAAACACAGGTAAAATTTGTTTTTTCCATCGCTCCAACTGAATGATTCTATTTAATAATATAAATAACATGAACAGTAATAATTTCAACGTCCTGGTCTCAGTTTATAATATAAATAAAAAGGGGAAAAATTTGGTATTTTTGTTGTTATTTTCCTAGAACAACTGGCTTTTCTTCGAGCCAACGGTCGAAGTGCTTGTCGTAGCCTTTCCACCTGACAAAGTAACGAGTTTTCCCTCCCACTTTTTTAGTCTTCAGAATCTCTTCGACTAAAAACAGATTCGGCACGTTAGTTTTCTGCAACTCTTACTCGTAAAAAATGCCTTTAATATTATTACCCAGTTGGTCGACCAATCTGTAGCAAATCGGTCGAGTTTTTCTGACTTCACTCACCTCGAACAGTTCGTTGGTAAAGCTTTGCAAATATCCCTTGTCGAATACAGATTTTGCCGTTGTCACTCTTACTAAATCCCCGACTTTGAAACTATTATTATTTTTGGAAGGGCTATTTTTCAGCAATATGTTTCTGATTTCCGGTTCATCACGTTTAGTTACTTCGGATGGTTTCATTTTAATGGTAGAATAAACTCTGTCGTTGTAATCTTTGACAATTTTATCTATAATGTCTATCCACTTGTGGTTACCTCGCAGAGTGAACTGTTTCCACATGTTCGACTTCAATGTGCGATTTAGGCGTTCTACTACGCTTGCCGAGTTCTGACTTGGTCGAATAGTGGTTTATTTTGTGGCGTTTCATTAGTTCTGCGAAATCTTTATTATAGTATTCCTAGCCTACGTCTCTTTGTAGATTTTTAATTGGATTATACATCGTGTTTAATATCTCATTAAAAGCGCCAGTGACATCCACAGCATTCTTCGATTTCACAGGGAAGCCCAAGCGTATTTAGAGAATACCTCGATGGCGGTCAGCAAGTATTTGTAATTTTCGTTTTGTTCTGCGTAATGTATCATCTCCAGCAGGTCCGCTTGAACTAAATCACCTATCCCGTAGCTAATAACGCGCCTTCTCGGAAAGTTTCTCCTAGCTGGCTTGTTCTGTTCCTCCACTAAAGTTTCCATTTGGTCTTGTTTTTTAAATTCCCATTCCCAACTTTACTTTGGTTTTCATAGCTGCAGCTACAGCAGCTGCTGTCAACTTCTCTTTCAGACCAGTTTTGCTAGATTTTACTACTTTTACGGTCAGAAAACCAAACTGTATCCCATGGTGGATTCTGGCATCAGCGACCCCTCGCGTTCAGACACTGGTATTACGACCTGCTGGATCTTCCCACCTCGACCAGTTGCGCTTGGAGATTGATCACCACGAGCGCTATTGAACGCCCAAGGTGGATAGTAATAGGATTTCAGACGGTCAGAGACAACGATGCGAAAAAAAATCCGACAGTCTTCGATCATTGCAGCTTTACAGACGTACACGTATTGCTCAATTCCGAACGTTACCCGTTTCTCGATCTAAATGTAAATTTTGCACAAGGTAACATCTCTAACTTGTATTAAATGATCGTAGATTTTAGGAAGCAGTACTACGGGTTGGGGTCTGGATCGTTCGGACCAGCTTATGAAGTCAATATGTTCTCGAAGAATTATCCTTTGGTTGCTCTCGACGTCTCAAAACAATCAGAGAGATTGTCCTCGTCAGTTATAGATCTGCAAGTAAAAATGCGCTTCGGGGCTGCCGTCCCACAAAATACGAAAGCTTTAGCATTGGTCATTAACGACAGAATAATGTATTTGAAATTGGACAGGTGTAAAGTCGAGGTTTTGGTATGATGCTTGATGCATTATTTTTTTTTCACAAAGAGGAAAAAATCATATACAAAAACGTAGCAGTCTCTTTGACTCCCCATCGAAAGCAAAAAATGTTAAAAACACTTCAAAGCTGGCAAAGTTCCTTCTTTCCGCCTTTCCAATTCTCAGCTAAAGAGAGGGAACGTGACGCTTCCACTCACTAAAACGCAACACGGTAAAGTATTGAAGGCTCGCAAGGCAGGTCGAGGACTGAGCTTGAAACTTTCTCGTAATCAAACTGACAGCATAATTCCTCTCCTATCCGCCCTGGCGGGGTTGAGTGCTATTGGTGGTTTAGCTGGAGCAGCATCAGGAATCTCCAGAGCCGTCAACTCGGCCAGGAATAATGCCAGGCAGCTGCAAGAATTGAAATGGCATAACGCCGCCATGGAGGCGCTCGCCATGTATAGAAAGAAGGGAGCCGGACTTAAAAAACTTTAACAAAAGACGTCATAAAGAAGAAAAACTACCAAAACCAAAACCCTGGACGAGGTTATCTCAAGCAGGTGTCCCATTAAACACGGCTCTGACTAACATAGATTTAAACAGATATGCCGAAAAAATAAGGGTTACTAATTACAGAGGGACGTTCAGCAAAGACCTCCTTCCTCAACGTCTGCGGCGGAATGGAGAGAGTGGCATAGTCAATTTACAGGACTCCTCAGCTCCAGGAAGCCACTGGGTGTGTTATTTCAGTCGAGGCCCCAGCTGCTGTTTTTATTTCGATTCTTTTGGTTTAAAAGCTCCTCTAGAGATCAAAAGATATCTCGGTTGTAACTTCCTATCCAACCACCGACGTATCCAAGATTCTAGAGAGGTACTGTGTGGCCAGTATTGCTTGTACGTAATTCAACGTTTGTTCCAGGGTGGAAACTTTTTTCAAATTATCCATAACTTGAAGGAAAAAATATGAGCTTCGTCGATAAATTTGGTAGCTCTGCAAAACGGATCAAAACGGCATCGCATAATGGAGATTTCTTGAGCGGATCAGACACTGATTTTAATGCCAGGCAGAAGAGAATTACCAACCTATCCCCTCATATTTCTGACTCAGACGCTGCTTCCATCACATTCGTTAAAAACGCACTTGGTTTCTCCAAAACTGCAGAAGGCAATTTGAGTTTAGCTGGAAACAGAATAGTTGATTTGGGGGTTCCCACCAGTCAAAACGAAGCAGTCATTCACGGCTACCTGAAATGTGAAATAGGTTTGAGTAAAGATTTCGATGGAATTTTAAGTCTGGCTGTCAAGAAATTAGTAAATTTGGGTCAGCCAGCCAGTGACGGCGATGCAGCGACCAAGAAATACGTAGACAGACAAGTAAATCGGATTAGGAGGGAATTACGAGTTCTCAGGCGCGTCTACTGTTTTCGTTCGAATTTAGAAACGAGAGATAATTTTAAATGGTTGTCAGAAAATGGCCAACAGTACATCACGGCTTCCGAACTCGGTCGGATAACTAAAGTAATAGCCCTAGCCTCATGAATCAATATTCAATTCCAAGTGGGTTTGCAGGTCGGAGCTAATTCGGTTAAGACCATTCATAAAATTGCTGGTGAGGCAGCCACCGTAGTCAGCTTTGGCAGGATGCCAATAGACTGCAAATTGGGAACACGATTTTGGTCTCCAATTCAGGAGTCATTCCGATTGGGCACCATTTGTTAGAGGTACATTGCGAATTTGAAGGATAAGAGCATAAAAAAAACAAAATTTAAATTATTACCTCTTATTATTAAAGACCGCAAGTAACCAATATGAGTGACGATAATGTTTTCGCCCTGGGCCCTCACGCCACCATTCAAGTCACTACCTTCGGAGAAAATGCTGTCATCAACTTCACGTCGGGCCAGTCCCAAATTGATTTGAATGCTCACGAGTTGGAAGTCTTGTTAAAAAATCACGGCGATTTAAATCAAGAAATTTTGAAACGTAGGGCCAACAAAGCTCATTTTGGTGGAGGCGACGATGAAAATGCGGCCTTGGGTGCTTTTGAACAGATTCAAAATGTGGTTCAGTTGTTGCTAAGTCCATCAACGAAAGCTGTTTTAATCCATCATTTGAATTGGTTGTTGGTGAATTCTCTCGATTCTATGTTTCATGCAGTGCGTCTTGGAGAAAATAAAAGACTGAGGATAAAATTTAACGGCGATGCTACTCGACTCGTGTTCTACACTTTTGATTGGAACATGATTCCGATAACCCAATGTGAAATGAACTTTGCAGAATGGAACTCGTTCCTCCAAAACATCCCAGAAATCATTGAAATTCTTAAGAATCCCTTGGACGAAATTCAACAACAGTAAGGCTGTGGCACTTTGCATTAGTCCGCAGATTAATAAAACCAAATTTTATTTTTGTTCGTTGCTTAACACTTTACACCTGTACCCAAATCTGCAAAAAACACTGAAAAATATTAATTTTTGGCACGGCAGATCGATAGGGAGGTCCAAATTCCGAAGAATATTGATTTTGGTGGAATTCTGACCACATTTTGAAAAATTCAAAATGGCCGCCGATATTTAGGAGAAAATGAGAAACTAGGCTAAAATTAATGTTTTCTTTCTTTTTTTTTGGCTGCAGAAAATTAATGTCTTCTTTCTTTTTTTTTTGGCTGCAGTATGGGGGAACACTGACTGGCGAGAAAATTATAAACAAGTAAAGACTTGTAATTTCCAGATGCACATTCAGCCTTTCGTTTTATTAATTTTTCGTTTGATTTCATTTGTGCCCAATAGATGGCACTCTATGTTCAGTGATAGAAATTGTTGCTCACAGCATTCAGTTTCGTTTTTTTGTATATTTCGATTCAAAGTCAATAGATGGAGGCAGTAGTATTTTCAGTGATATATGCACATTCAGCCTTTCGTTTTATTAATTTTTTTTTGATTTGATTTGTGCCCAATAGGACTGGTGGTCAGTGATAGAAATTGTTGCTCACAGCATTCAGTTTGTTTTTGTATGTTTTCAAAGTCAATAGATGGAGCTAGTGGTATAGTTCAGTGATATAAACCAGAAACTTCTTGCTTGCTTGTTAGGATGTATTATTTTTGGTCTTCTATGCAGTTTCGTATTTTCTTGAGATATGGCAAATAAGAAAAACCTTGTTTTACAGGAGGGCCCACATCTCCAAAAATCGTGCGCGTGAACTTTTTTATTCCCTTTCAAAACAAACAGGGTGCACGTGATCTACGAACAATAAACATAAATATCTATCCATTGTGTAAAGTTCCAAGTTTCTTAAAAGAGCCATTCAGAAAAAAAGAAAATGTACCTAGATAAAATTTAATGTAAATCTAGCACAAAAATTGTTTTTCTCACCTGTGCAAGTTAGATTTTGGTATAAAAAATTAAAATAAAATCCGCCCGCCCGCATGTTGTTTTTTGGTGATAAACTCCCGTAAAACAAGGTACTTTTTTTGGCCCTATAGCTACATTCGATTCATGAGACCTCAAGGAGCACTAAATATTTGTTGTAAATTTGACACGAGCTGAAGACTGACATAGAATTTGCTCTAGTATTAAAATCTATAAATGATATCGCAAATTTGTTAATGGTACTATGGTGTGGTTTCTTTATTCGTTCAAGTGTATTTCATTTTGTTGTTGGGGGGGCTATCGAGAAAGCTAATTTCAAGATTGGATTTTTAATCCATAAATTTTTATCTCATTTCAATTCAGGGAAAAAGTGTCTGTACGACCTGTCATCCACTGTAATGATCTTGCTGGTTGCTGTAAAATAATGTTGTTGCAGGTGCTGGTTATTTTTTCAAAGTGCTTTAATTAGGTCAAGGTCATTCGTGATAACGCTTATAAAACCAACTGCCGAACCGCAAGATGGATTCGACAGTTGGTTTTATACGTGGGAGGCCATTTCTCACCCCGACATTATTTCCAAAACAAAACAATGTCGGCTGCATGCTTAGCTACTAGTTACGAAGCTTCCTCTAACACTAAAAAAACGTGTCAGGTTGGCTGCCAACCTGACAAAAAGCGGTTCCTGGGCAAGTGTTTCCACCACATGCATATCGGTTAGACCCTTGGCCCGATCATTCGGCTGTTTACTGATGGGTCGAAGTCAGACGCTGGCGTGGCTTGTGCTTGTGTTTGTAAGGGAGTGACGGTAGCCCATCGCCTTCCATCAGGCTATTCTGTGTTTTCTGCAGAGCTTTTGGCTCTCGGTGTGGCGGTGGAATGGATCCTTGGCCTTCAGGGCACGCATTTCATTATCTTTAGCGATTCCATGAGTGCCCTGGAGTCCTTGGCGACTTACAATCCACGGAACCCCTTGACACAACGTGTCCAAGCTTTGCTTTCCCGCTTGCCTGGCCAGCGGAAAACCGTGCTTTTCTGCTGGATCCCGGGCCATGTTGGGATAGGTGGAAATGAGCAAGCGGATTCTGCAGCAAAAGGGGCCCTTTCTGGCCCTCTCGGTAGGGATCTCAGGCTTGTTCCCTCGGACGCTTTTCCAACTCTGCGTCTGAGGTTACATGCTTTTTGGCAAGCCTCGTGGGATGGACAGGACGGTAATAAGTTACGGGCCATTAAAGGCACTGTCGAGGAGTGGCACTCGGCGTGTCGCCGCAGTCGCCGTGAGGAGGTTGTGTTGGCCCGTTTGCGAATTGGTCACACCCGACTTACTCACTGTTTCCTTTTTCGGGGGGTTGACCCTCCTGAATGTTCTTGGTGTCGACGGCCACTTACGGTCCGGCACTTACTCGTTGATTGTCGCCATCTTGATGGTGTTCGTCGTCGGTTCCATCTTCCGCATGACATTGCGCGTCAGTTGGGCGATAAGTCTGTCCTCCTGTCCGGTGTTTTTCAATTTTTGCAGGAGGTACAGATGTATGACAAGATTTAGATTAGGGGTTTGGATAACACCTCTGTAATGTATGGTGCAGTGGCAACCCGGACCACTGCACTGTGACTGAGGTTGGCGCTAATGACCAAGTTGTCGACGCGCCATTAAGCCTCAATCCCCCCCCCGATCATTCGAATTTTTTCATCGGCTAGAATAACGCAGTTTCGAAGTCTCAGACCAATTCGCCTTTACGCATGTGTTTATCTACAAATCTGAACTGGTATCAAATTAAAAAATTCTTTGACCTCTAGCAAGTCAAAGACTTTCTTAATTTGACCCAGTTCCGAAATTGTAGATTATGGAAAACGCTTAATAAAAATACGACGTAATTTTCTGGGGGGGGGGGGGGCGGGAGGAGACGACCAAAATATCACTATGCCGTATTTTTTTTTAATCCAAATATTAATTTAACATCAACATTTTACATTAACATTTGAACGAAGTGCTGATGAGCTTTACATTTATACGACATGCACCTCTCCCCTAACTTTTTACGTTAACACTTGACCTGAGGAGCTGACATGCACCTCTCTCCTTTAACATTTGAACGAGGAGCTGACGAGCTTTACATTTAGACGACATGCACCTCTCTACCACTGAACGAGAATCTGACAGTAACAAAAACGTCAATTTTACACCTCGACTAGGAAATTACCTTTCAGTAAATGATTCGGATGAGGCCGTTAGCATCGTCAACATACTGACTAGCCACTAGCTTAGCTTATACTGAAGTACCCCTCAGAAAGATATCGTTCAGCGGAAATATCCGCGAATTGTATACCTGTCTGGAAAGCAGTTCCGAATTTCGTTTCCAAATCAGCACCAGTGCGAAACATCAGATAGGAACCCATACTAAAACACTGCTGTGGCAGTGCTTTTTCGGGGTAACCGCTCCGAAATTTGACTTAGCGTCATAAGGCTACAAATTGACAACTGCGGGAGCTTTTAAAATCTATTTTAAAGGAAAATACACAATTCTGAAAGAATCATGGATTAAAAATAAAAAAATTAAGTATACAAGGGCCGGAAAATGTTTGTCGTATTTTAAAACTAAAAAAAAATCGTTTAAACCTACCTAAATGTATCTAATTCAGAGAAGTCGGAACTCGTTAATCGGAGATAAGTTTGGTCGTGAACAAAATAGTGCGAATTGTGACTTCAACGTGCCGTGGGCATTGGTTCAAAGTATCAATTCACACAAAATTATTCCGGACCGAAAATTACCTCTGTTTTAACGGTGCTGTAATAGCTGCAGTCGGGAAATACAGGTACTTTTGTATGCAGGAAAAGGATGCATTATTGACGTATGATTGACGCAAGTTGGCCCTGGAGACACGGTGGAAGCATGTGTTCTTCACGTGAAATGACGTATGTGGGGAAACCCATTTAGCTCAGTTTTAAATAAATTTCCAATCTTGAAACCAGGATGCAGCCATCGTTAAATCTAATTGCTTTGCTTTCCTGGATGTGAAATGTAGTTTTCAATGCCTGAATGTCATGGCCCATTTTGTGTTTTTTTTTTTTAAATCAAAGCTTTTTGTATGTTAGGTTTATTTCACGTTTCATTTGACTTGTGTGACATTTATTTTCTAGAATATCCTGCAGTTAATCGTTAATCGGCTGGAATGTCTAAATCAATGTCGAATGTCGAATGAATTGAGATTTTTAACTTTGCAAACTTAAAGGAGGGTTGTCACAGAATTACAAAATATTTTTTTAAATGTAGAAGCCATACTGTAGTTGCACTAAAGCGAATAAACATTTCTCCATTCAGACTGCCTCTGTGCGGCAGTACAACCGACCAGTAAAAAAAAATAAAATTTTTCATTCATGAGCCCTTCTAGATATAGTCTACTATTTATTTTTCGAAAAGGTTTTCGTAGGTCTCGTTGAAGGAAGACCCGGTATTGTAGTAGGTCTGTTTGAGGGGCGGGGCTTCGATAACAATGGAATACAATGAGTTTTGTGGCCAGTCTGTCGTCCTAGTACTTTGCGCTGAGGTTGGCGCTGAGGTTGGCGCTAATGACCAAGCTGTCGACGCGCCATTAAGTCTCATCCCCCCCCCTAGTACTTTGCATCTACTCCGAAGCACCGTTATAACAAATTCTCATTATTATTACACACGCATTTAATTTTTTTTTCTTTCTTGTAATTATGGCGTGCAATAACTGGTTTTTGAAAACAGGAAATTAGATAATGTTAAAATTAAAGATTAAACCATACAAATAATGTTTTTTTTTTCCTTTTCCCCTATTCGCTTATGTTAAACAATGTAAACTTGAAACCTATTGTGGCACCTCAGGATATCACCACGGAGTGATGAAATTTTGTGTGTTTGTATGAACTTTTAACTTTTTTCAAATTAACTTTAGAGGTGCAACAGAAGTACTTTAAAAAAGTTTAGCAATTCTCATAAAATGGTCTAAAATAAAACGTAAAGACAATTCGAAATACATGTACATAGTACAAAAGGTTTTTCATGTATACCGTAAACTTCTCTTGACAGCAAAGTGACACAGTAATCACTAAAATGGTCTTCAGTCTTCAGAAATCTTTATTGAACAGGAGCCAAATAAAGCACAAAACACCTTGTTAAAATCTAAACTATTGTACCATTTCCAAACGTTAGTGTTTTAATGTTTGCTGTGAATGAATTCTTTTGTTGCTATAGTTTTACCAATATCGCTCATCATTTAAGGTTTTATTCCTGATTTAATGTTCTCTAGCTCTTGATAGCATATGTGATTATCCCGATCATTAAGTCATAGCAAGTATTTCTAAAAAATAGCAACTGGTATCTAAAATCGAAATATCTTTGGTAACTTTTTAGATGAACAAATTTCGGAATTCACTGATGTAGCTCAGGTCTTATGAACATAAGGAATTTTTTAATTCCCCACAAGGTAAATGCGTTTTTTGGTGTAGTAAATCATCAAATTGGACTTATACCCCGAGTCAGATTACCGAGGGACATTCATTGTTACACCATTGGGCAGTCGTTTCTAAAAGGTGGCACTTCTAAAACTAACTTTTTTTTGGTTTAGAAAATACTGGGTACATTTATTTGACGGAAATAATTTAGTTTCAGTGTTAACACCACTGCCGTTTTCATTGGCATAACAGTGCTTACTACCTTTTAATAAAAACTAGTTGACATTCTTCTGGTTTAGTTGGCTTGCATTATGCTTTGCTTTTTACTTCACTCACGTTTTTTAATACTATTTTTTTTTAAATATTAGAAATGAAGCCTAATGTCTACAATTTTTGTGGGTGGATGAGGTGTCGTAACAAAATATAGCACTCAGCATAAAAAGGCTTAATGCTGCCCTGTATGATCCCACCGTATGCTATGACAAAAACTCAATACTGTCCAATGCTGTCAGATAACTCTTTTAAGCTTTTCACCCGAAAAGAGCGGACATCCGTTTCATTGTCGCCCGCTCGCCCTTTTTCTTTGCTACCGTGGCAAGAATGAGCCCACTCGCCCTCTTGCTGATTATTGAAGCTTCATTTGTTTAATCATGATCCCTCATCATTAAGTCTGCTCATTAAAGGGCAATAACATCCATTTCGATGTTATTGCATGTTTTACTTTTGGATCACTTATTCAATTACTAAAAGCAAGTATTGCAGTAGGAATACGTTACGTGCGTCTGCTACAACAATTTAATTACTTCATCACCAAAACACGATATGTACACCGCCATTGTTTTGCTAGAATGCACAGAAATTAATGACGGCAGAGGGTACTCATTGATTTCGACTCGCAACCGATTGAGATAGCTCTGTTGGCTGTGAGTAGATCAAGCATCTGACAGCCTTATCTGGCCGACAGCAGTAACAAGCGTAGGCCATAGGAAGCTAGAGCTGCTCACAGCTGACACTGTTATCTCAATGGGCTGCGAGTCGAAATCAATAAGCAACGTCTGTCGGCGTTAATTTCTGCGTGTTCCAGCAAACCGTGGCGGCCTCTGTATCGTGTTTTGGTGATGCAGTGATTAGGCTAAATTGTTGTATCGGACGTACGTAACGTATTCCCACCGCAATTCTTGGTTTTAGTTATTGGGTAAGTGATCCAAAAGTAAAACATGCATGTCAAAATGGATGAAATAACCCTTTAAGCGAAATAGATACAGAAATACGAAAAAAGACAAAAATACTAAAATAATAGAAGAGGCTTCTTACTACTTTGAAATGTTGTACATGTTCCATAGATAAGAGGAATTGTTGTGTATGCCAAAGTTTCTCGTGTAACCTGTAAAATAACTAAGATGGGTGAGATCATTTATTATGACTAAGAGACATAAAATATAATATACAATAGTATCAACCTCTTCAAACTCAAACACTGTATTTCAAGAGACATGCCTTACGAACGTAAGCAGCCATCGTGGCTTTACGGAACATAAGGTTAACAATCAGCTTTTAAAGCCCGCAAGACAATTGTAATTTTGAGTGATGACTGTAAGTTACTCTTTGTTAGAACTGGTACAAAAGTGACTTTCCCAGCATCGGGGTAAAGCACTCCTATTTGCTCTTTATCGACTCTCACTGGCTTTTGAGGACATAGATGGGCTACCATTTCACCCTAGTCTAGCCACATCTGCCCACTGCCAATGAACAAGGATTTTCTTTTGTGCAAGTTACTAGGCCCAAAAAAAAAGTGATTGAGAAGCTCTAACTCTGCATTTTTTTAGTAAAGGTTTCTGACGATATCGGTGTTGCAGCATAGTATGAAAACGCAGACTCTGGTCGGATTTATGTACAGTAATATCATTATTGGCTGCACAGCTGAATGCAGTCACAGCCCAACACCAATCAGAAAGCATGTCTGGCCCATCTTGTTATTAATGTATTTTTTAGTCCAACATGCAAACACAACTTAGCACTATTGTGTGCCCAGCGCATCTTGAGTTCTGCAGGTATTTTATGAGCGGGTACGTCTTCCAGGAGGGGGCGGCTTTAATCGACGGCCGCCATTGTTTTTGTAACTATCTTGGATATCAACAAGGCACTCTGCTGCCAAAAACGTACAATCGATTACCTGTGTTCATGCTGCGGGGAACTCAAGATAGGCGGTGCACACTTTAGTTCTTATTTGAGTGCAAAGGGATTCTTTTCAACTTAACCACCAACCGTTCTTTAAATCGAATAGCCAAATACTCGTTTGGAAGGTGCATCAATTCCCAGGAAAAACCTGTTGCTACAGAGATAGCAGAAATTTGAAAATTTTTAAAAATACCACAAAATGTAGGTTTCCTTAGAACTGAGCAGTTCTAACGGCACTCAAAATGTTTATAATTTTCTTTTCCAGGCTGAAAGTGCACTAGAAAGCCGTTTCACTCTTACGAGAATTTGATTGCTCGAAGACTATTTTTTCAAAGTATCAAAAGGTGCTTCTTCAAGAATGTGAATGCAACAATTGCGAATGCAGTGTAATGTAATTTGCTTACATTTTTTTTTATTTAGCTATTTTTTAAGTTTTGAAGTTTATAACTTCATTTGACCGAACGCCTGTTCACTGTATTGTTTGACACTGTGGAATATTGGATAAAAACAGCAATACGATACGGCAAAACGAAAATTCCTATTCATTCCCCTTCAGTTGAAATAACATCTTTTCTGGTGTGATGTTATTTCCGGTCACGTGACATCATTTCCGATTTGTGAAAGGCCGTCCCAATCAGGAAGTAGCATTAAGATGCATAATAGTATCAAAATTCACTCCACTTCATTAACATTTGTTCAACCCCCTCAAGCAACGTTGGATCCACGGAGTCATTTAGTAATAGTTACTTTAATACTTACACTTATTTCTTCAGCTGAAATTATAGTATTTGTCGAGTTTATAGCTTCCCATATAACCGGAATTGGAATAGGCCTACTTGCTCTCAATAAAGAGGCCACAGGAAGGGTTGCGCACCAGTTGTTGTTAAATGAATCATAAAGCTCAAGAACTCTTTTACTTTCTTGGTAACAAATGGTAATTGCTGGTAACGTCTGAAATTCCTTCTTTGCTATGAAAACATCAGTCGTTTTTGGGAATGTCAGGTAAAATGCTACTCTGTCATACGTCTGATACACAAAGAGGGTGAGACAAAGCAACAGTGAAAGAATGAACAGTCCTCTGATACAGATCGATTCGTGTTGATAAAGAATTGGTGATTGTTTCAGGATTTCTTCACGCAAAACAGCTTTAACCATACGCCTAAGTCGAATTGTTAGGTAGCCATCTTTCTTCAACTTCTTACGTCTTTCCAAACTTTTATTTTGTTTATTCATTGTGGATTGTCTGTGGAATGAAAATAATTAACACATAATACTGGTCATCACGGCACTGGAATGTGCACTAACGTAAGAGGTGAGAACTGAATGATACTTTATTGCATAACGACTCGAAGTTTGTTATGTCAAACTTGTATGAGTCTACAATGTTCAATATTTCGTAATATTTCTACAAAATTTAACATTAGTGAAAAAAGGAACAAAATAATAATAATAATAATAATAATAATAACACTAATATGGTGAGAGAGTGTAAGGCAAAAACTTAAAAACAAGCAAGACCATAGTTAAACAAAGAGTGGGTAAAAGATATTATAAATTGATAACCACAGCTAAAAAAAGGTACAAAGTTTTATGTGAAAGAAGAAGAAAAAATGAAGGTTCATCTTTAAATATTTTTAAGGCACATGTGTGCTTTTAGCGTCCCTTTCAATATCCTATTTTTTCAACGTTAAGTAAATGTTCAGGCAAGCTGTTAAAGAGTTTTGGTACAGTGTACTCTCTTACGTTCTCCATACACATTTTTTTGCGAATGGTACTGTTTACCGGTAAGTACTTTTCCTAAAGTATAAGTCTTTAGACTTATCATTAGTTTTAAACTTAGTCAGTAGAACAGGCGAAAACGGTTAAAAAAACCACTTATATTGTTACCAAAATAAAAGTTTTTTAACCGTATTCACTCGTGATACTGGCTCATTTCACACCTCTTTCAAAAAACCGGTTCATAATAAAATAATAAAGACATTCGACAAATATCTAATACTAGCTGTTCCCAGCATGCTGGTCTATGAAGAAGCCATGTTATCCTGCTGCTACGTTTGTTGTCACTTTGGTTATTGTTTCTTTTGTAGCCCAGAGTTTTCTAACTCATAGTGTTCCCATCACCAACACGTCATAATATTTCGTTTCTTACTAAATTATTGTTACCACGCAACCTACATTAAACTTGACATTTCTACCGCTCACCTTTTTCCTTTGCTACCATGTTACGAATCAATATTCTCTCATTTTTCATTGCTACCATGAAAAGACTTTACATGTGTGCCCTATCGGTTTAATTTTACTGTGTTGGGATTGGTTTTCATAAGGACTGGCTCTCCCCATCCACGCCTCCTCACCTGTACGATGGCGTAGGCTAAACATTCATATCAGTATTTGTGGGTAGAATTCCAAAGGGCTTAATTACTATTCAACCTGCTATGAAACTTGAGTAAATTGTGTGAGATGCTTTGTTTTAATTTAACACATAGTTTCTGATTATTACCTTTATTCGTTATGATGTCGAAGTTGTTTGGCTTGATCACGTAACAAATACTTTTCAAAATCCTCACTTACGAAAGCACCTTTTTTTTACTAAAATAAAAAAGTTAAAAAGGTGGCCATAAAGTTTTAATTTCTGTCAAATGCCGTGATCCGACAAGCCCATGCACTAACTAACTGGCAGAAGCCGCAATCAAGACCAAAACACAAGACTGAAACATTTGAACGTAGGAGGCGCGTGATCCAGTAGTGTTGTCGGTAGGATTACGGCTGGCAATGTTAACAGCCGACATTCACCAATGAGGCACGTGCAGCTCGCTGATGGAACGACTGTTGGAGTTGCATTTTGGATATTTCAAATACAAACTACCTAATTAGTCTTAAATTTAAATGAAAATACGTAAATCTACAAAAAGATTATAGCGAAATTAGGCATATTTAAACAAAATATATTGGTAACAGAAAAGGGTGTCAAAAATATTTCAACTTTTGCATTTGTCAACCATCGACATTCGATCAACAGTGTGCTATTAGCTGGTGCTCTACTCAGCAATAGTCCAGCCTAATTTTGGTAAACACGAATAGTTTCTAGACACGATTTCCCCTTGCACGAAATCTTTTATATTAGTCAGAAATTATGGGCGACATGTGGTTGCTGTTTCAAAGCATCACACGTAGCGGAGAAGGAGATGGCTTTTAAGTAAAAATTCTTAAAATTTGTGAAACAAGGAAACCCATGTAAAGTCTGCAAAATTTATTGGAATAAAAACCAAGAGCGGCACAAAGGAGTATGCAATATGCATGATAAAATAACCAAGCATGTTTAGTTCAAGCATGCAGCAACTCGCGTGCTACAGCGTTGAAACGGCCTTACAGCGCCGATGGATAAAGCTTTTTCAAGCTAAGGCCGACTGAAGAAATAAAGTGTCTCGCCTCCTGGCTCATTGTCAGTTTAGGTGCATGTCAAAAAGGGGATGGATTTTTGAAGCCAAGGCCAACTGGGTCCAAATCGCAGGCCTAGCCCCCCTGGCTCAATGATAGCTCAATCCATGCCAGAACCAGGGAATGGCTTCTTCAAGCCAAGGCCAACTGGGCTACAAATCGTTTGTCTCATCTCCTGGCTCAAGGCCAGTTCATGCATGTGCTAGAAAGACAATGCTTTTAACGAGGCTTTTGTTGTCAGTGGTATTATGGCTAACATTCTGAACAAGAGGCGCATGTAGCTATTGGGTAGCCAGGTCGTTGGAGTGATGTATGGTTACCATATCGTTCGTTTATGAACTGAAGCGTTATGAAAAACGCGTCCTACATTCTCATCATTTGCTTGATTGTTTTAGATGTGGAATGTCTGTCAGGAGCTTAAGAGCTGAAGCATGACAGCTCCTCTAGCGTATTCTTTAATCTAAGGCCAACTAGGGTATAGCAATCGCGTGTCTTGCCTCCTGGCTCCTTGGCAGTTTAGGCGCACTGCAAAAGGGTGATGGTTTTCTAAACGGCGAAGCCGTTTTTTGTTTTGAACTGAAGCCTTACGAAAAACGCGCACTGCACTAATTTGCTTGATCGTTTTAGATGTGGAATGTCTGTCAGCAGAATAAGAGTTCCAGCATGAAAGCTCCTCGAGCGCAGTGAGACGACGCGGAATGAGCGAGCGAAGCGAGCCACTCCGCTAGTAAGTTGTTAGGAATTTGCAACTTTCAGACTATTTCTCTACTCGAAGGTATGCAGTACAAAATAAAAACCTTGCCTGATGGCCTCCATCGAGATTGGTGGGCTTTAAGTATTGCCCACCCGTGTAGTAATGCCACAGCAAGCAAGGTTACTATACTTTTCGCTAAATTTCACTAATAAATGTCTCGCATTTACTACAGATCTGACGTTCGTGACGGTGGCCCCTTGAGTGTGAACGACCATGTAAGTCACTGCTGCAGCATTATCTTCGGAAATTTCTCACTCCTTACATCACCACAGTAGTTTAGTTGAAATCCCTAATTTTACGCTATAATCCACAGAAACAATCACTTTTTTCAACTCGTGAGCATGAGTTTGTTAATTCTTACCTCACCATTGGAAAAAACAACAATAATATTCTGTCGTATTCAGCATACGGTTAAGATCACGGCCTTCACTGAAGCATCTCTTTCACTCTTCCAAGGACGAGTAAACAAATTTGTATACCGAGAACCCTAGCAACAATTTGGTTGTAATGCAAATGCTAATTGTTATGCATACCATGTGTGTACATAAAATAGCTAGATGAATCTGCTACATACTGCGAGCTGTGCTGCACGTATTCCTACCTGGAAACCTTAGTTTGAGTGATACAACTCGGGTTGTATCACTCAAACAAAACTATTCGTGAAACTAACTGTACTAACCCTTATTCTGATGAAAAGTACATTTAGGGCATTAAATGAGCTTGGTTGTAACATCTTTCGATTATACAGCTTCATAAAAGTTGCAGACTAATTAATTCCTGCCCATTTCATCAAAAGCTTCATTAAAAGCGCCATTAAAATTTCGAGAAGACTTATTAAATTCTTCCCAACTTCCATTATAAACTCGAACTTGAATAATTGCATCGTGTGCGCAGTTTAAAAATGTTTACCTTCCGAATGTTCAGTGAGCATTATGACGGAAGTTGACCCATTAACGGAGTGGAATTACCACAACGAGTGGCGCATAGACTATAATATGGCCCAACATTGCAAAATGTTATTGATTAGTTGGTTTGGTCCAGTTTTGTAATCCGGGGGTGTCCAAACAATAGCTCAGATTATAACAAAATTTTCATATCGCTTGATATCCCTGTAATATTGTTGAGCTAGAATTTGCAACAAACTGATCAATTATTACAGAAGAAATTATGCTGTTTCGAATTGACTGGCGCTAGTACTAACCATTGTTAATTTGGAATCCTGAATAGTTAAGGTATGCCAATGAAGCATGCACTGTACTGACGAGAACCAAGTGAACTTGAAACACAACACAAAATTAACATATCTAGATACACGCTAGTGTGTCGCGCCAAGTTAGGCAACAATCAGCACAACAAACATTACATCAATTCAATTGTCGAGGTTGTAAACCATTGTAGCGCGGCGCCATAGCGTTAGTGTCTTATATCTTGAAGCATAGTTGGGCACATTTCAAGTACTTGAAAAAAATGATAATGCCGTACAAAAGCTTAAATTGTGTTGAAATCAAGAGCAATGACCCACCTGACAAAAATTAACTCGTGTAGGAATGCCAGATAAGCTGCTTTCAATGCAAAATCTGACCCTCAATAACGTTGAAAATGCATAACTAGCTAGCTAGCTAGCTACTACCTAGCTAATTCGAGTCCGTTCATCCCCATGTTAATTTCCATAGGGTGAATATTCATCAATATCGAGATAATGGGAAGGATTCCAAGTATGAAATTGGTACGACTGCGTACCTTTTATGGTTTGGAGCCTAGTGGTGTAACGAGGATGGCGTGGGATGGCGCGTAAGTACGAAAATATGGTTATAACCATTGTTAGTATTGTCGGCATCGTCTCTCATTGGACAGCCAAAGTTCGGACAATGACAACGTGTATACTGACGTGCGTGCCTAGACACACACTAGACACACACGACAAATCTAAACAACGTTGCCAAAGAAATTATATTCACGTCCAATTCACGAAAAATAAACCATCTCTAAAAACAAAGCAAGATAAACAAAGGCAAAAACTGGTGAAGAGGCCACCAAGTTGAGAGTGATTCGGCCCTTCAAAGGAGTGATATCAACAAACCAAAACTAACGAAATAAAACAAATTACAACAAAAGTAAAACCAACCCAAAAACCTATAAAGAGGTGACCAAGTTGAGAATTGTTCGACCTGTAGGCAAACGGTAGTAGCAAATTGTTGAAAACCAATTTCTTGTTGACATGCCACTTTATTAGACATCTGCACGGTAGCAGAGTTGAGTCTAATACACAATTAAAAAAACGGACTGATATCATATCAAAAACCAAAACTGGTAAAAGGGGCCGGCAAGTTCCGAATGGTTCGGCCCTTCAAAGGAGTGATATCAACACACCAAAACATTCACCAACTTATTCGTACCGTATAATACTTTGGACGTTAAATGAAAACTTGAACATTGCTACCGAAATTAGCATTGTTCTAGTTTTCATTTAACCTTCGAATTATTAGGCGGTGCGATTAACTTGGCGAATGTTATGGTGTGTTGATATCACTCCTTTGAAGAGCCGAACCATTGGGAACTTGGCGGCACCTTTTACCAGTTTTGGTTTTTGATATGATGATTATTTCTTTGTAGCAAGGACTTTTTTCTTAGTAATTCATAGAAATATTGACATTTAATCTCTGCCTTTTTACAGTGGATAAAGGGAGGCGAGTGGAGAAATAAAACGATTTCAAAACCACAATACGAATTAACCTGTCTTCATGATGTTTTAGAATTCGCCTTTACTATGAAAACTCTGCAATTAGCATGCGCATTAGCTGTCGTGTGATGTAAGTCTTTACCTTTTTGGGCCATTTCTGCCGATAATTTAAATAAAACACCTACTTTCAACTTGGTTGACGTGATGCAATATGTATCCATTTCTGTAGTGTGGTCCAGTTGATGTAGAAATGTGTCACCTTGTAACGAGTTTGATTCCTCAGCATAGTTCCGTATATGAAAAGTACAAGTGTTGAATTGTCATAGACGTTGGTGACACCATCTGGCAATCCCTTACGACGATGTACTTGAACTGGAAGCTGTAGTGCAGCACTGTATAATCGAGTATCATCTAAACTGGATGAGCGTACCTTGAGTGTAGGTAGAGAGACGCACTATTGTATGTTTGCTTGGTTCTCCTGATATGTAGCAAGTCACTCACTCAACAAAGGCGACCCGGTCCCTTTTTTAATGGTCTGAGTGAGCTTGTTGGTGGGATGAAGAAGCACGTCTCGAATTACTAGCTTGACGGTGAATACGGAGAAGTAGGCCCACCCAACGACTACGAGTGCCTATACCCGTGCTTCCGCGATCAGTACTTCCCACCATCTGATCCCGGTTATGGAGATGTCTTTTTTGTTAATTTAACCTGTGATGATGGATAATGTGCCACCACTGTTGAGTACAACGGCAGTTCCCCCACCCTTTATCTGATCTAACGTTGATCGGATGAGCACCTTTACCTTACCAGCACCACCCTGTTAATTGCCTGGTTTTCGTCAAATGGTTTACCTTTGACAACGTGGATGACAAACAAGTCAACAATGTTGTGTAAGAACTCACATTTTATGAGGGAAGGTGTGCTTAAGCCCCTGCACCGCCTCCACTTTAAGCTCTCCCTCAACACATATCTTCTTGCTGTCTAACTCGCACTTGCCGGATTAGTACTAGCGTTGTTGCGGATAAAAGTACTTTGTAATGGTGGCATATATCAACAATGCAAAGACCAGTTTGATCGACTAAAAGATGGGGCTTTGTGACTTATAGTTTCATCTTTTTTTTCATTGTTTGATCCATTCCGATTCTCAAGTCTCACATTGTTGGTGTATTTCCCTCTCTCAGCTAGCTCTCGCTATGATGTGCATTAAATCGATTGCCCCCCCCCCCCCGACACGTTTGACACGTTTTGTTTGGTTGTCAGCCTAATACTCCAAGCCTGAAACCACTAGAACGTCTGTTAAACTTTCGTATTTGATTGTAGTAGGTATGAGTCCATAATGGATATTACCGAGTAAGCATTTATAATAATTAGGTTTACAAGCCATTGGAGGAGGAACAATGAGCATCACGTTTAATTTGAGTCTTCAAGAATAAGAAGCAAGTCACAATCATGGATAACTTTTGAGCACTTCGAGGACGAAGCTAAGGCACCACCAAGGGTGATATGTTGACGTAAGAAGAATCATTCTTGATAATGCGACTAACTTATTCTTTCAATAAAACGGCACCAAAGGAAAAGAATGAAAGAGGGATGGAGCTTGATGAGCGAGGACACCGAGCGACTCCTGCACCCCCATGTTGGATGTGATACCGTTAATAAATTACTATTTGGACCAGAAACGTTACTACTTAATTGCTTACTAAAAATTCACGGACCTCGTGCAACTCATAGGTCTTTCTCCCATATCTACAATTTCATCAAGAAAAGGCCTGTACAATGTACATCCCAACAACACTGTACTGCGGGTTTCAAGGAACTTTAACTGTCGTCTGGTAGTAGACCAGACTGGCCCTGAGTCAGTACAGGGCATTTTTTAACGCAGTAGAGCACCAGCCCAAGTGGAGCACCAGCCTTCTCTA
>JAHWFP010222729.1:76028-86078 GCA_023313725.1 Lithobius niger | reverse complement strand
CTTTAACACACAAAAATTAAATTAAATAATGTTAAATCGACGTTACAATAGTTACCGGTTTGAACTCTACTTCGTAAACTATAGAAATTGTTTTAAATTTTTTACTAACTTCCCCCCGGCATTTTTTAATAATAAATTTCAGGTTATTAGCTCTGGCTCATTGCTACAGACATGGTCCCCCCCCTCCACCACCCCATTGACGACGCTGTTGCGTTAATGACAATGAAGAACCGGCTGAGAAGAATAGAAAATAGGAGAGAGAAAAAAAAGGAAAATTGTAACTGTTTACATTTGTATGCACAGGGCTGAAGGACGCACTCGTGCGCCTTCTGAGAAAGACTATTTTTAGTATAGCCGAAACAAATCTTACGGTTATCTAGAATTCCATTTTCGCAGCATGAATGGGCGACTTCCTGTTGAAATTTGGTGCACTCCAGTTGAGAATTACAGTTTTCGTCAATAACAGTGACATGGGGAGGAGGACTGGTCGGTGGCAATTCTTCGTTATTTTTTTTTTTCGCCGGCTTAAATTCTTTTCCGGCAACTCTATTCAACAACAAGTTGGGTTCATTACTGCTCGTTGAGGGGCCTGGAAGGGATGACGACTGCAATTTATTCTGTTCGTCAGGTTCCACCACTGACATCTCTATTCCCCCAAGCGTTTCGACAATTTTATGATGCAAAGTTGCACTGGTGCTAGCCACAGAAGGCATCAAGTAACAACAATGCAGTAAGTCGAGTTCGTTAAGAGAAATGGAGCAATTTTTGGTTTTTAATACAATGATGTTGTCGGTTACAAGTTTACAACTAAAATCTCTTACCCTGACATCTAGTTGAGTGCCTGCTTCTCTCCCATAAAATGCATTTAGTAGCGTGAACCACTGTTGTTGTGTAATTTCAACATTTTTGGAAATGCGGCCAAAGACGATTTTAACACCATGTGTATAGGGTCTGACACGTAGTAGGGTCTCGCCTGTTAGTGCGAAACAGTCGTTATGCTTCCACTTTGAATGTCCACACTGTGAGGAAAAAGAGAGAGAGAAGAGAAATATGATAAAAATTAATCTTGTTTAGCTTCTAGTTTAGCAGTTACTGCATTAAGATTGTCGGTAATGCAATGTTGATAACTCAATAAGCCTCCCAACTGATGCTGATCTGACGATATCGTTTTCCCATCATCCCTGTGAAATAATGCTGTTGTTTTGTAAAAATTTGGATGCCTGTGCAGAATAAAATTAATCCGTTTACCAAAAGTCCAAGTTTTGGTGAACCCGTTGTCGGATTGGCGTATCCCTTTCCAAAATAAATTCTCACCACGATTCTTCATCAAGAGTCACTCCCTGACGATAGGGAGTCAGGGAGCTTGAAGGAACGACCATTTTCCTAATGTGAACGTAAGGCATATTGCCAAACAGCGTTGCTTGTGCGTACGTATCGAACACAACTTGGTTTTCGTCTGCCATTTTCTGATATTATCTAAGTAAAAAATAGAGAAAAACATACTCCTAAACTTATTTAGAAAAATAATATCTAAGTCTTTAAAATGACGAGAGAAAAGCCGTTCTGTTAACAGCAATGGGAGCTAATATCAAAATTAAAAAAAGGTAAAGAAAGTACAACTTACATTTCTGTAGAGTGGACTTCTCACGTTGATCGAGCCTGGACTGTGTGACAGTCGAGGCTGGTGAAACTCGTGTCTTATATACTAGTAGTCGCTATGTAAAATATTTTTTCTGCAGCCAATGATATGCATGTATCAGTTTTTTTTTTACCTTTTGGATGCAAACGAGGTCTAAGATTGTTATACCACATATTTAAAATTTTGACCAATAAGAAGACTCGAACCTGAAATGTGTCCTTTTATGGAAAATCAGCCAGAGGCATTCTCACACTATGCCTACAAGACAGTATGTATTAATTTCGTGGTTGTACACTCACTAACTGATAATTTGCATGACAGAGACAACATTGCTAGACTATTTTCCAAAGCCTGTTTTGCATCTAAAAAGAGTTCCCAACCCTATCTCTCACTTAATGTATGTATTGAGCCATTCCTACATTATGTCTACAAATCAGTATGCATTAATTTCGTGACTGTTCGTAAATACTATTTTACATCTTAAAAGACTCTTCTAATTATGCATAAATTCCCCAAGCACAACATACTAATTTAATACTATACAAAACATGTATTAATTCCAATGTGAGGGGCAGCCAAAAAGGTTTCACTTATTTCAAAGACGACGCAGACAAAAAAAAAACTCCGCTTAGCAACAGATAGTAAAATCATCTTCCATTCTTAAATAAAGTTTCCCACTCTATCACGAATGTTATGTTCGTACCGTGAGAAAGCTCCACTTAGCCAACGGCAAGTCTCTAAAGGAATGCTCGCCTGTCATTATTCTACAACAAAACAGAGAGCTTGTCAAACAGAACGAGGTTTCGTTACATAATAACCTGTTGAAAGAAAGAACAATATTTTTAAAATTTTATTTTTGTCTTCATCTTCCTAGCCTAGAAAAGAGAAATCGTTATTCACAGAACTGTTGTATTGCCATGCGCACATACAGCTCATCATCTCCGAGTGACCTAGCAACGGAACCTAACAGCGAGGTGGATGAGACAGCTCAAAATGTAGAAGGAAATAATTTTAGTCCAACTCATTCATCCCAAGAATGCGACGAATCTAATGATTCTCACATTGATACAGAAGGTAGCCTTTCCAGTCCTCTATCACCAGAAGACGACAATGGTGAGGAAAATGTTCATCCCAGCACTTTGTTTACAGTGCAAGGAGGTAACAAAAGAGGCGCTAATGATGAGACACTTGCTCATCCTAGCACCTCGGCACATGGCAGGAAAAGTTGTAAAAGGCGAGGTAAGGCTACAAAATGTATTAGTTTCAAACAGCGAGCTCTCCAGCAGAAACGGCTAAGGTACAAACTTCAGTGAAGAATGTTACGTCAATATCAGGAAATTATATGGAATTATCTTCCAGGAGACTGTCATGTTTAAACGCCGGCCGAGCAATTTAAAAAGCAACGCTTGCCAGAAAGGGCTATCAGAATAGTTCACCCGACAATAGAAACAAATACAGCCGTATTTACAAGTCCAACTTTTCCACCAAACATGACGGAAACAAAACTACAGGAATTAATGCTGACCAACGCTAGAATGCGGCGTGCTTGGCTCATTACTGTTATTATGATGCAGCGTATCTACCGTTGCAGCCAAGATAACGAAATAGAGCTGTTAAGCCATATTAGGGGCTGGGAAAGGCATGATATAGACCATGCCGAGGCTATCTCAAAATGTATCTTCAAAGAACTCCGAGATAAAAACTTGGAGAATATCTATTCTGACATGCCAAACGATGTCATTCTCATGAACTTAAACGCTGTTTAAAAGGAGTTAGGCTATCTACCTTTTCTCTTTTTTTTTTGGTCAATAAAGCACATTTCTTTTCCTTTCTGGGCTAGAGCCCCTTCTCTTACTTAGTTTTAAGATATGTGGTAAGTACATTTACTTTAAAAGAATTTTTATAATAATAACAGAGTGTTTTTTGTTTGTTTACTGAATGAGTTTAACATTACGAATAATGATGGAGCCTTTCATTCACTTTAAGAAACCAAAACTTTACATTAAAAGCGCTACGGCTTTCACAAATTAGGCTTCCCATAGCCTATTTTTGTTCGACAGCCAGTTGAACGCAACAAAATATCCCATACCACCATACTAAAGTCTGCACAACCCTTCCCCATACTAAATTGCACACAACATTCTATACTAAGGCCGGATACAGTTAGGTGTAACCAAAAATAGCATTGATTTCAGTTAGGAGACACTACAGGACACCCCATTAATGAACACTTGGGTGCCTCCTAACTACTATCCGGATCAGGACGGAATCAGATTGGGTGGCATGAAAACGGATTTGTCCTTTAATATTGAGGGTTTTTTTTTTTAAAATAAAAAAGCCAGTCACTGTAGGAATTGAAAAGAGCATTTGATTTGGACGGTAATTTTGGAACGGATGAGCCAAAAAAGATGTAAAAACCGGAGAGGTTGACATTAGGGAAAAATTTTTTTTTTTTAGTTTTTTTTTTTTAAATGGATGTAAAGGTGACCGGCATGATGACTTTCGTTTAGAAAGAAGCATTGCGGATGCCGAAGTGGCAGGCCTTGGCCTTATGTCGGCATAGGTCGCAAGGGAGTTCGGTGGTTCTATGGCCAGAAAGTTGAGTCATGAGGGGGTGAAGAGGCTCGAAGGAGCTTGAATTATCAAATTGCCACAATGAAAATGTGTGGAGGGGAAGACCCAAGGCACTAGATGTCAAAGCTTCCCATGCATCGGATATGTCACAATGGAGTGACAGGTCCGTGTTGTCAAAGTGATCGTTGGAAGAAGTATATGAGTTCTTCAATGGGCCATTGACCGGCATTGTGACGACAGGTCTTGCCGGGAGAAGGGGGGGGGGACTCTTGGATCCGAGGGTTGGAGATCCAGAAGCGTGTGTCGAAAACGGCAAAGAGCTTTGTAGGTAGGACGTGTCGATTTCGTGAAGGATATTTTGGCGAGTGACCAGGGAGCAAAGAGAAGTGGTTCGCAAAGACCATGCTGAGGTGGGGGGGGGGGGGGGCTCATGGGCCGTGAAGCTAGACATTCAGAAAGAGAACGTTGGGCTCAAAGTTCCAGAAGTCTCATGTTTTCCATTTGAAGAGAGGATACCTGAGCGTTTAAGGACGCTATCGTGTTTGCCTGGGAATTGATGTAGCTTTGGGAGGCATCCAAGAGAGATTTAGCTTTCTCGTAGTTTGAGATAAACTGTTGTTTTGCACGTACGTTGAGGCGTAATTTGTGCTTAAGGGTCGTGAATAACTTCACATGATCTATGTCCTGAGGATTTTCAGAATAAAACCCAAAAAGAGAAGGACGAACTTTGGCGTCCTGGTCGTGGTGGGCCACTGTAGTCGGGACGACGCCAGAGGCCGGAGGTGGAACACTAGGTTTCCGTGGAGAAGGACTTGGCGGATGGTCTAGGTCTGAGTGTCTAGAAGGGGAGCACGTAGTTGCTGGAATGGTGTCCAGAGAGGAGAATGGGATGACGGGCAGAGGATTTGCATTACCGTTTTGGGGTGACCGGAAAGAGCTAGCCAGGAAGAGAAGTTAGACTAACCAAGAGTGAGTTAGGTTGGGGTTTGGGTTGGGCTTACAAACTAGGCAGCTTTCTACATAGGTTGCCCTACAAGGTGTAGCTGTTAACTTGCTAACTAATACGGCAAGGCTACGTTATCCTCGGTCCTGAAAATCTACTTAAAACTAGGGCGGAATTAGGTTTGCTGGGACCTAACCATACTTTACCCCGTTTGAAGCATCACAAGGCTGTAACGAAACAAGACAACTCAAACAGATTATACTTCACATGACCAAAGTTCAAACTCACTACATATTGATACAACTTACAAAACTTGGACTGAGTCCAAAATTATCCAAATGGAAAGACAAGTCATTAGGCCTTAGTTCGACCTAATCCTCAAGAAAAACCCCCATGCACAAGGAAGGAAGAAGCCAAGAGAGAAGGTTGTTGCTGGGTCAATCCCAGTCGGCGAAGTGAAGTTTATTTCTTCATAAATTTACCACCACAGGTTCAACAATATAACAGGTTTGCACTCACGTGCGCATGCGGAAAAACATCAATGATGCCCTCTAAAAGGACTGAATTTACTAATTTACATACTTAAGGCCTACTGATACATCACTTACACATCAGTTAAGTCCACCTGAGATATCAAAACCCTCTTAACAAGTCCGTCCGAGATATAGCGTAGCTTAAATATAAAGATCGCTCATTCAGCTACCATAGCAACTAGGCTATCCAAAATAGAATACGCGTTAGACTGAAGACGATGCCTTTTTAAAGATTCCAGGTAAAACCCATTTATTTTTGCTTATTCGTGCATTTATTCAAAACTTCCTTGTTGTTAACTAACTGAATTGCTAACTACATAGCACTTTTTCCCCCAAATTACGCATTTTACAACCTCTGTAACAAGCATCAACAAAAATATGTATTTAATCTTATTTCGCTAATTCACCATTAAACATACTCGTAAACCAACTAAAATTAAACAAGTTTATCGTACGTATTTTGTAGGCTTCTAACCTAAACTTCGCGAAATTCGCGACATGCTCTAACCCCAAAAACAAGAGGTACATAACGTTATCTCATGACTTCACCCCTAAGTAGGACTTTCTCGGAGGTCTTCCTTCTTCTACCCATCTTCATTAAAGGGGGGTGCCCGGAGTATAAAAATAACCTTCCGATCGGGTCTTCACCGGTTGGCAAAACTCACACTGGAGTGGGCTGTGTGAAAAAATAAAATTAAATTTCCTCCAATTTTTTACTGGTAGAGCTGTTGAGTCCACTACTAGCCACCTTTCCCGAGACAGAACGAAAGGCGTGTACTCAACGCTTACCTAAGCCAAACGTTGCTGTATAATTCACACCCTATGGCAAATTATACAGACCGAAGCCTTGAGGAAAACTTGTGTCCACTGCATACAAGAGGTGTCAAGTGAAACAACTTCCACTGCATACAAGAGGTGTATGAAAATCGGTTGTGTTAGCTTCGTTCAAAAGCTGTGATGTGTGTCCCTAACATTTCTTATGTAACCTATCCAGTATCTTCTGCATGTATGTTCTTCATGAACTTGCTTCTGTATCTTGAAAGTGTATCTCAAGTCCGAGTAAACTAAAGCAAATTATCGAACTTGGACACACATTGACCGCGCCTACAAAATTTCCAGTGGACAAACGTGCTGAACTGCTCTTCGTGATAAACTTCCATCTGCATGTTGAAGCATGACAGAACGTACTTTGTTATCTCTTCCGGGAGTCAACTCAATTACCCTTGCTAATTTCCATTTTCCTCTAGGTAACTTCTCCTTTATTTGAAGAACTACGTCATTCAGCTGCACCGGCGTTTGATTTTGAGAGGCTCGATGAACTTCGTGAGCTGTACGAAGTTGTAACAAGTAGTCGTGACGCCACTGCTTCCAAAATCGCTTCATTAACTGTCCTCTGTATCTCCATCTCTTGACCAGTTTCGCACTGGTGGGAATGTCGGCATAACACGTCAAATTATCCGTCAAACATGCCCCTTGCCTGCCAAGCAGAAAATGCGCTGGAGTTAAAGCCTCATTATCAGAAAAATCTTTTGTAATAGGTGCTAAAGGGCGATTGTTTATGACTGCTTCAATCTCTGTGAGTACTGTAGAACACTCATCTTGTGACAATAAAGCTGTTCCCAAAGTGCGTCTCAAATGATATTTTATTATCTGCACCATTCTTTCATAAAAACCGCCCCACCATGCTGCTCTTGGTGCGATGAACTTCCATTCAATTCCTAAACTTGTAGCGACCTCTTGCGTTTGTGTATTGTTCAACCAATTGTAGCTCTCTCTTAACAATCTGTCTAGTTTCTTGAAAGTTTGTGCATTATCACTGTAGATCACTCTGCAGCCTCCTCTTCTTGCCACAAATCGCCTAAACGCCAGAATAAAATTTGCCGTACTTTGTGAGGCCACAAGCTCCAAGTGTATTGCACGTGTCACTGCACAGGTAAACAAACAAATGAATGCCTAGGAATGCCTTTTTGTGTCTTGATGAAAACTGGCCCACAAAAATCAATTCCTGTTGAATGAAAAGGATTCGACTCACTGACTCGCTCAAATGGCAATGGAGCTTCAACTTCACTTGCTGGTTTGGCATTCCATCTGCGACATCTCATACATCCATGTATGGCTTTTCTAACCGACTGTCTACCACGCAATATCCATACGTCCTTTCTTAACAATGCAAGTGTACTCTGAACCCCTCCATATAACGTCTTGAAGTGTCTGTCCCTGATAAATAATTCCACCAGTGCTCCACCTTTCAACAAAAAAGGGTGTTTCTGACTTTCGGCACCAAAACGACCGGAAACAGCTAGCCAGAGAGAGAAGTTAGACTGACCAAGAGTGAGTTAGGTTGGGATTTGGGTTGGGCTTACAAATTAGGCAGCCTTCTACAAAAGTTGCCCTACGAGGTGTAGCTGTTAACTTGCTAACTAATACGGCAAGGCTACGTTATCCTCGGTCCTGAAAATCTACTTAAAACTAGGGCGGAATTAGGTTTGCTTGGACCTAACCATACTTTACCCCGTTTGAAGCATCACAAGGCTGTAACGAAACAAGACAACTCAAACAGATTATACTTCACATGACCAAAGTTCAAACTCACTACATATTGATACAACTTACAAAACTTGGACTGAGTCCAAAATTATCCAAATGGAAAGATAAGTCATTAGGCCTTAGTTCGACCTAATCCTCAGGAAAAACCCCCATGCACAAGGAAGGAAGAAGCCAAGAGAGAAGGTTGTTGCTGGGTCAATCCCAGTCGGCGAAGTGAAGTTTATTTCTTCATAAATTTACCACCACAGGTTCAACAATATAACAGGTTTGCACTCACGTGCGCATGCGGAAAAACATCAATGATGCCCTCTAAAAGGACTGAATTTACTAATTTACATACTTAAGACCTACTGATACATCACTTACACATCAGTTAAGTCCACCTGAGATATCAAAACCCTCTTAACAAGGCCGTCCGAGATATAGCGTAGCTTAAATATAAAGATCGCTCATTCAGTTACCATAGCAACTAGGCTATCCAAAATAGAATACGCGTTAGACTGAAGACGATGCCTTTTTAAAGATTCCAGGTAAAACCCATTTATTTTTGCTTATTCGTGCATTTATTCAAAACTTCCTTGTTGTTAACTAACTGAATTGCTAACTACATAGCACTTTCCCCCCCAAATTACGCATTTTACAACCTCTGTAACAAGCATCAACAAAAATACGTATTTAATCTTTTTCGCTAATTCACCATTAAACATACTCGTAAACCAACTAAAATTAAACAAGTTTATCCTACGTATTTTGTAGGCTTCTAACCTAAACTTCGCGAAATTCGCGACATGGGGAGGATGGGCTGTCGATATCGGAGTGATGTTCGTCGACCGGCAAGGAGTGGATGGATTTTGCAGGAGAATCATCCTGATTGGAGGTGTTGCCCACTGAATTGAGAGGAGAAGAAGTAGCCGAAATGGTCCACAGGATCCTGGAGCCAAGAGGCTTCGGAGGCGGGAGAGGAATTTGTGGATTGCGGCACAAATTTCCCAGGAGTAATTGGCAAGGTAGCGGTGCAAGCGGCTTGAAGGATGTTCTTCTTCAGAATAGATGTAAGTAGAGGGGATGAGTTTGATGGGTCCTTTGGTGGGGTGAGGACGTCACTGGCGGGAAGACTAGAATAGGCGGAAAGCTGGTCTTCCTCTAGTTTTTTCAAAAGATGGGGATCGTTGGTGACGTTGACGTTTTCGGATGGCCGAAGCTTGATGGGTGGCCGTGATCGTTCTCCATTCAGCCAAGGGTATGGTTACACACATCGGGCAAGGAATGTTACAATAATCACACTTTCGGTGAAATTGAAACACACTCTTATGCGGGTCGCGTCGTGCGGGGGGTTTTCAGTCCTGGGCACGAACAAGAACTGGGATCGTCGATCACTGGAATACGTCCAAAGAAGGAGTCCACGTCATCTTCAAAACGATTAGCAATTTTGATCTTTACCATGATTGTTGAAACACAAACCAGAACCTGGAGAATGCTAGGTAGATGAAAACGCAACAATTCGGATGCGTAAGAAAAGGCGGGAAGCTCGTAGGCGAAGGAAGCGGAAGTGACAGAAGGGAGGCGGAAATGACAGAGGTCGGGCCTCGGGCCGGGATAAGGCGGTAGAGGATGGCTACTTCCGGTTGAGAAGCGGTTGCTGACGTTGCGTTGGTGTGAGGACCAGATGGTGTCGTACGGTGGGAGAGGCATCACTGGCCGGGCCAGAGGGCATCAGTGGCGTGCGTGAAAGCTGTATGTTCAGGAGTGCGACAAAAGATTTGGTATTGCAACGACGGTTTCCACAGCTTCCTCGTACTCTTAAGCTAGGGCCT
>JAHWFP010222729.1:27491-64908 GCA_023313725.1 Lithobius niger | reverse complement strand
CCATCCTTCTGGCGTTCTTCCTTGTATCGGGCACAGCGAGGGTTGCAGTATGAGACAGGAAGTGTGGGTGCGTTTACGTTATGTGCAAGAAGAAGAACATTTCCACGGTGAGGGCACGTCGAGTATGGACGGGATAACCATGGCCTGGAGTAGGTGACAATGTGTCATGAGATACCAAAGGAAGGACGGGAACGGCGTGTGCAGGTTAGAGAGAAAATCCAACGATCGGAATGGCAACCAAAAAGGTGTCGTACGGACTTAGTGTCGACTGTTCGGCTAAGGAGTGGGTATGCAGATGACGTGTCGGATGAGGAGAGAGGCCAACGTCCGGATTGACGCTGAGGGTTTCGTGCGTACTTTAGTGTCGACTGTGACGGGAGAGGGACGCCAGTCATTATTGACCCCGTGGGCGAGTAACCAAAAAAAGCCCAATACAAGAAGAGCTGTTGAATGTTGGTGAGCTCGACGAATGTTCCGTGATGGGGAAGGGCGGTGGGGGTTTTGTTGATGTTTACAGCACCTGGAATTCCCCCATCCAATGGAAGTCACCCATCCAATTTCTAATCGGCCCGATGCTTCTGACTTTGGTGAGCAGATGAGAACCGGTGTTTTCAGCATGGTACGCCGAGAAACCAATAAGGTAAAAAACTATGGCTGAGCAACATGGGTGTCGGCAGCAGATGCAGCCAAGCAGCGGTGAAAGGTGGCGTAGGATGGCGAAGTAGGCAAGTCGAGCGGAGGCCAGAAGGAAACATGAAACGATGCGGGAACAGCCGGGCTTGTTTCGAAATGCGTGCGACAAGTCGGAGCCAACAAGGGCTCCGGCTCAGAAGGAGATGAAGTTCAAGATGAAGGAGATGAAGGACAAGAAGTTCCCGTCATATGGCCAGTTTACGTAGAGGCGTGATGGTGGTGTCGTCTAGATAACGGGAGGGGAGAGGGACGCCGTTGTGGAAGGCGAGACAGGAGACAGGAGACAGATAGTCGACTGTGTGGTAACAGCCGTAGAGATGACCGGGACGACATGGCAGTCGGTGTTAATGGACAGAAGGTGCTTGACGTACGCAAGCATGCTTGAAGGCGTAAGGGTGGTGTCGCCAGCATGACAAGGGGCCGTAGGGAAGCCGTCATGGAAGGCAAGACAGGAGACAGCTAGTCGGCTGAGTAGAGCCACAGACGTGGAGTTGATCGGGACGACATGTGCTACGGGCTATGAAGAAGGCAATCCAAGTCCTCACCCAAATAACCAGACTCGTTAGGGTTGAAGTAGGTTTATTCAGGTCCAGGCGGGCAGTACAGTGGTTCAGTAGCTCAGGAGGCTTAGAAGGCTTCACCACCCCACTAGTGTAGAGGAGAGGAGAGAAGTGTTGCTGGGTTGGAGCCCAGAGGTGAACTGGCTAGCTAAGGCCAGGAGTGTTGCTTAAGTATCAGCTCGTAATACCAGGATGTAACACAAGGTGTCCCCACAGCACTTCACCCTCTAACCCACACTACCATAGCTCCACCTTCATACAGGTGTAATGTACAGACTACCATACAACCATAGTTATGACATCTGGATATGAACCATACATAGCTCTACCCAATTCATAATAAAGGTGCTCTAGTAGTACTTAGCGTATAATATGAGCACACTAAGCATCTTAGGGTGTGACTAACATCTTAAGGTTACTCTACAATAGCTCAAGGGAGCACTAGGCTCAATATCACTGGCAACAGGGGTCCTAACATACCAAATAATGGCATGATAATTAATGCCGTACCATGATTTCCCCCCCTGAGGAAACATTTCGTCCCGAATTTTTAATTATAACACTGAAGAAGAAAAACAACATGAATAAAAGTAACAGTATACTGTACAAAAATTAAATGACCTATATAGGATTTACAATACATAAGCTGCTATTGCTGAGCGTGCGCTAAAATTTTATAAGCGATCCCTTCAACAGGTTTAGAATCCACAGATCTTTATGCATTGTGGCCAACAACACATATTTAGTAAACAACTGGGCCATATTGTCATATCCGAAGACTTCTTTCCCATATTAAAATCTGTAACTCCACATAAAATACAAAAAATGGATTCGTTTAGTGTCAAGTTAGAAAGCAATCTTAGCGACTTACAAGAATTCTTTTCATTAAAAATCAGTGAACTCCCTTCCATCAATTGCTACAATTAGCCAATTAATTAGAATTCTATACAACTAAGTTATAACTCACAGAAAACCACAGAAAAACATTCACAGACAACTTGCTTAAATCAAACAAACCATAAAAGTTGCGATTTTAATAGAAGCGATTTTGTGATTGCATAAATTTTCCCTTAATAAAAGAAAAATTATAAATAAGGTCCAACAATGATTTGGCAGGTAGGTGTGACACATTTCTAACAATAGCTGTTCAATATGTAACAATGCTCATGTGTTAACCACTCTCATTACGTGCATTCATTCGAAATCCTTCCCTTGCTTAGACAAGACATTCAATATTTCGTTTGGCTGTATCGCGGAGAAAAAAAAACTATGGCAGAAAAACACTCTCCACAACAGGAAATTCCAATGCCAACACATGCCGAAATTCATCGTGCCTGGCATATTCGTACCACACAACTCTTGAATGACCAACGTAAGGTAAAACTGTTCAAAATGCTACAGGTGTTTTTCGCAAATGTGCACGTCGAAAACTTTCTTCAGAACATAGAACAGTACAATGGAGAAGACTTAACTCGTTTTGTGAATACTGTTATTGAAAATTACGAACAATTCGGGTTAGATAATGATCATGAACAACGTCCGAATGATGGCGAAAGTTCAAGCACTAATATCTATCCCTCCAGTAGTCCGCCACAATTGCGTGCCTTAAATTCTGAAGGCGAATCTACAGGTAAGTTAATTTCTACCTAACCTTCTTCGTTTCCTAAAACAAATAAAAAAGCTTAAAAGAACTTAAATTCTTTTCTTTCTTCCTTTCTTAAAAACTACTTCTACTGACGAAACTTATTGCGAATGACTTAGCAGTGTAGCCTATAGTGTCACCTCTAGCTTGTAATTAAATTAATTATTGTATAGTGTACAATTAACAAGGCAATGAACTCATTTTAATATTCTACTGAATCAGTTTCCCATCTCTCATCTTCATTTAAGCATTTTAAGTTGTCAGAATGATGGTAATATTTATCGAGCACACCCGTTTCTGTATTTTCTAACTGATAAGTTACTGGGTTAATAACTTTTACTACTTGGAACCTACCCTCGTATTTAGGAAACATTTTCTTACCTATAAAAACGACTCTTTTCACTTCTATCATGACTGCGTAGCAAAACTAAATCACCCACTTTAAAACTTTTCCTAGTTCTTAGTTTATTTAGTTTACTAGCACGATGCTCTCGCTCCGACTGTCTGCGAGCCAGCATTTTTCGTACAGCGCGACGCCAACGCGCTGTTGTGTTTAAGACGGCTATCCCCAAATCTACGTCACTCGGGGTTGCTTTAGGGATTGGCGTTTCGGGTTGGTTGAATTCATATCCGTGCAATAAAAAACTTGGCGTAATTCCTGTCGTGGTATTGACATTAGAATTTAGCACGATTTGAATTTGTTTCAACCCATCTGGCCAATTCCTATGAGACCTATTTTCAGTGTTAACATACATTGCCAGTAGTTTAGTTAATTCTCGGTTAATACGCTCCCTGTAGTTACTTTGGGGCTGCCAAACTGAAATAAATTTAGGTTTAATCCCCCACTTTTTACATACACTGTTTAGCAAATTACCACGAAAATAATTGCTATTGTCAAAGACTAAGGAACGTGGTATATTGTGGTGAGCGAATACGTCATTTATGAGTGCTTTCGCTATGGACGGACCGTCTGCCTTTTTCAACAGTACTAGCTCCACCCACCGGGAAAACATGTCAACGGCTACGAGAATAAAAGCATAGCCTTCCTTAGAACGAACAAGCAGCCTTTGATGTCCGTCATTACCGTGTCAAATCTAGACTGTTCTTCAGAAACTAACATCAGAGCCTTACGCCCTTGATTTGCTTTATGTTGCTGACAAACTTTGCATGTGCGAATATATGCGCAACACTTCAACTTGCACTAGGCCATGTGTAAACTCTGTACAGCCGTTTCAAAGTGTGATATACTCCTAAGTGACCACCTAACGCCACATCATGCAACATTACCATAATATTCTTACGTAAGGCTTTAGGTACAAGTATTTTTAGGTTAGGCTGATCTAAAACATTTTTATTTACGTCTACGTAAATAACATCATCCGTGACCACAGCTTTGTTTTCATAGCGCTTGACGAATTTGCGCATAGCCGCTGACTCAAACACTACTTGCCCCTTCTCACCTTTTAGTGTTACCAGCAAAGCATGAGTAAAGGGATCGGTTTGCGTAGCTTTTGCTATCTGCTCAATCGTTAACTGCTCTACATCAATTTGGTTGCACAAGCAGTCGTTGTTAAACAACAAATATGGTTGTTGTGTTCATTCGTCAATTGCGGGTAGGAGAATTGGATTACTAATCAGCCGGTAATCCTTTTCATCTTCCCTCATGCGATATAAAATATCTGCGACTTGATTAGATTTTCCAGAAACAAAACAAAGTGTAGCGTCAAGCTGTGATAAATCAACCAACCAACGGGCCATACGGCCTACGGGATTACTGCATTTAGACAGGATTACCAAGGATTTACTATCAGTGTGACATAATATTTTCCACCTTCCAAATACCTACGCCACTTTTTAAGTGAATAGCAAATCGCTAAGAGTTCCTTTTCACAGACTCCTAATCTAGCTTCACCAGGTGTAAGGCGACGAGAAATCATGTCGATTGTCCTTAGCTTATTAGTTAAAGGGTCACGCTTACACAAAACCGAACCAATCGAGCTGAAGGACGCATCGGACCACATTTCCCATGGCAGACTGTAGTCTGGACTTGCAAGAATCGGTGCGGTAAGTAACGAATACTTTAGAGTTTGAAATGCACTTTCCTGTTTATCTGTCCAGAAGAACTTCGGTTCCTTACCCCTTAGTACCAGCATAAGGTTGTTAATCTTATAACTGTAATAAGGAATGAAGCATCTAAACCAATTTCCTAAGCCTAACAGCCTACGCAAGGAATTAATTGAAGTTGGGCGCGGCCATTGCTCTAAAACTTCCCTTTTTTTAGTTTGTGGCCTAACGCCTTTAGTGGTTACCCTATAGCCAAGCAAATCTAACTCCTTCAGCACAAAAGTTAGTCTTGTTAAGGTTAATATGCAAACCACCCTCTGACATGACCTTGAGACAACCTTCCAAGGCAGTGTAGTGTTCTTCCCATGTTACATTAATTGCACTAATGTCATCAAAAAAAAACTTCTACGCCTTTTTCCCTTACAGGCTCAAATAATCTCGTCATGAAACCACAGAACGCAGCTGGGGCGTTTCTAAGTCCAAATTGGTGCCTAAAAGGCTTATAAGCACCAAATGGGGTTACGAACGCCGCACGTTCTCTAGCATGTTTTGTTAATTGCATGTGCCAATAAGCATCCTTCGCGTCTATAGCTGAGAAAAATTTACAATCTTTTCCCCTAGACACAAGTTTATCTATGTTAGGTGTTGGAAAGGTTTGAGGCTTAGTGATTTTATTAATAGGGACGTAATTTACCACGAGACGAGTTTGGTGTGCCTTCCTAGGTACGATAAAAGCACTAGAGCTCCAAGTTACTTCTGTAGCCTCAATAACTCCTGACCGTAACATATTTTCAATATGCATACGCATTTGCATTTCTTTAAAATGAGATTGTGGAAACGACTTTTGTGTTATTGGTGGATGATCCCCTGTATCAATGTCGAAAAAGCAGTCAATTTTTCCTACTCTTGAACTAAAAACATGACGATATTTTAGCAAAAGCTGGAAAAGCTCTTCTTTTTGCTCATCATTTAAAACTTTGCTCTCGTATGCTTTAGCTCGAATTTCATCCACCGTGGCGCAAAATTCGTCTATCACAAATTTGTCATCATCGACTGTCATATTCATGTTATCTAGACTGGCCCTACGTTTAAGTTTATAAACTTCGTTAGGTTTATCTAACAAGTACCATGTGTTCTCAGTAAAATTTGGTTGCAAACCAGTTCTTGCTTGAAAATTAACACCTACAATAACTGGTTAAATAGTGTTTGGCATTAAAATAAGAGGGAACGAGTGGGTTCTGCCTTGAATTTGGAACGTAGCGTCATTGTAACCTGGGCACTCTACATAGCGCCGATCAGCTACACGAATTCTATAGATTTTCGGAACAAATTCAAAACCCATGGTCACTAAATCTTCTTTTAATGACAAATCTATATAACTAAGTGTACTTCCACTATCCAAAATAGCTTCCGCACTTTCTTTTCTAAAGTTCAAAGTAAAATATGCACATGGTGCTGATTCTGGGTTTCTAGATCTATGTTTAGTGAACGGACGATTACGCGGAGGTAAGCCTACACCAGGCGTCCGACTTTCGTCTGGCTGGCTTACTCGTTTTTTGGATTAAATTCCGCGGCACCAGGATTAAATTCACTACTGTTAACCTGCGCTGCTTGACCTGACTTATAGTAAGTTTTATTCGACTTATTTGAGTTATCCCTATCATGAGTTTGATCATTGTTTCTACCTTCACTACGACCACGCCATGCATTACGCTTTGCACTGCGCCCTTGACCTTGACCTTGACTGACAGATGCGTTCGTTTGTTTTTCATGCTCGGCTCTCTTAGGACAAAATCGTTTCGACCAACTCAAATTACCGCACACAATACATGAATATTTTGCGTTAAACTTAGGCATAGAAACACTGTTATTTTTACCTTTTGACTCACTCTTATTCTTAGCGTTACCGCTACTATTACCGTTTACAGGTTTCGTACGACTAACGATCGTTGCATTAAGATTTTCAAGAAAAACACCTTGCATCCTAAATTCAGACAAAGTTGCATATCTAGTTGATGCCATTTGTGACTGATAAGTAGTATTCAACTTCTCCAAAATAGCAGAAATAATTTCTTGCATATCAAGTTTTTCACCAGAACATTCTACAATACGCATGCATTTCTCAAAATATTTGGTGAAGCTTTCGTTAGACTGCATCTGCTGACTACGAATTTTATTCAAAATGCTGTAGCCCTGTGAACGAACTTGAAATGTACTCAAAAACTTAGTTTTAAAATCTAACCAATCAACAAAAGGTCTTGCAGACAAAAACCAACGAGCCGCTTCACCAGACAACCAAGATGGAACAGTTTTATGTACAAATTCTAATTCATCTATTTCTCTAATCTTAAGTAAATATTCCAGTTTCTCAATGAAAGCTGCAGGAAAAATTTTGTCGTAAGATCCGTTAAATTCTTTCACTGTAATGGCCTGAATTTTTGGCAAAGGAATTCCAAGATTTGTTGAATTTTTAGCGTTTGCATTAGCATTCGCTTTTAAACTCAACTGATTACCTGAATTATTACTGTTGACACTAGCTAAAACAAAGTTTTGCATTATGTCAAGCAACAAATTCATTTTCCTTTCCGTAGTATCAATAGGTTGAATAGAATTATCAATAAGGTTAGTCATAGAAGTTGACGCATTTACTGGATTATTAATCCTAGTTTTAGGAATTGTACCTGTAAAAACTGGATCACTACTTAACCTTATTCTACCTGACCTGAATTCTGTGAGCTGCTCTGTGGTTCAATGGTAGAATGCTCGCCTGCCATGCGGGCGATCCTGTTTCGATTCCCGGCCGATGCACCACTTGCTACGGGTTATGAAGAAGGCAATCCAAGTCCTCACCCAAATAACCAGACTCGTTAGGGTTAAAGTAGGTTTATTCAGGTCCACGCGGGCAGTACAGTGGTTCAGTAGCTCAGGAGGCTTAGAAGGCTTCACCACCCCAGTAGTGTAGAGGAGAGGAGAGAAGTGTTGCTGGATTGGAGCCCAGAGGTGAACTGGCTAGCTAAGGCCAGGAGTGTTGCTTAAGTATCAGCTCGTAATACCAGAATGTAACACAGGTGTCCCCACAGCACTTCACCCTCTAACCCACACGTCTGGGTGGATTGGGCGACTTGGCCGAAGACGGGAGGCAGTTATGGCAACTGTAGGGCGACAACAGACACGTCTGGGAAGGGGAGGGGGGGGGGGACAACCGAGAACGAAAGAATCCCGAGTCGTTAGTGGATTGTCGTGCGTTTCGTACGGAAGGGAGAAGTGTCAGCAGACGGTTGGTCATCGGAGACGGAGCGGAGCCTGAACTGTAAAAATTAGAACGTTGAACACCGGGAGTTGAACAACGTGAAACTGGAAGCGGTTTTTTTTTTTTGTAAAGATCACGGCAGAAAGGGAGAGAGAGGGGGGGGGGGGGAGGAAAATTTCCTGTTACGGCCCATACTGGGGTGGGGGAAGGTGAATCAGAAGGGATGCAGAAAGCGACTGAGGTCCCAGGTGGTTAGGAGGACGTCGTACGACAGAAGTAGACAAGGCTAAGCTAGAGAAGAGGCCAAGGCCGGTCCGGGCTGCCGATAGAGGGAAGCATGGCCTGGAATAGGGTCGGCGGTAGAGTGTGGGGCGGTCCCGGGAGGCAACGGGAGGGAGCCACGACGACATCGAATCCAACGATGTAGGACGTACGAAGGGGTCGAAAAACGACATGACCTAGGCCAACGCCAGACAGAGAAGACGGCCCGAAGTACGGTTCAGGTGTGGGGCGGTCCCGGGAGACAACGGGAGGGAGCCACGACGTCTTCAAGTCCAACAGGTACAACTTTTATTAGCTGTAGCTGCAGCGGCGGCTTGAGACAAAGAGATGGCAAACCCACTAGGTTTCCATTCTTATAGGGAGGATCGTGCATGCGCGATCGGGTGACTGAGGAGGCCATTGTGAACTGACATCTCAAGGCAAAAGCAGGATCGTTGAGACAATGCAAAAATTGACAGGTATTGTACTTTGCAGCATAAAGAAACAATAATTCTTCATTTGTGCTGCTGTTGTCGTGCTGCGGGTCGTCTTCGTGTTCATTGTTGAAAGCAAATATGTTCATTGTTATATTATTGAAGCAGATAACTCAGTCCCTCTCGTTGTCATGGGGCAGACAACCTGGTTGGGTTTGTGCTCCCTAAAAAAACAAACAACAACAACAACAACAACTCAGTATAACAACAAAATGGTCCCATCTCATCATCCTGGGGCAGATGAGATGGGACTATTTTGTTGTTATACCGAGTTGTTGTTGTTGTTTTTTTTGTTTTTTTAGGGAGCACGAATCTGACCCAGGACGATGAGATGGGACCATTTTGGTGTTATACTGAGTTGTTGCTGTTGTTTGTTTGTGTTTTAGGGAGCACTTCCTGCTAGTTTGCCAGTTTGGGTTCGTGCTCCCTAAAAAAACAATAAATGATCAGAGACGTGCATCGTGGTCATCGTTTTGGCATGTCACAGATTCTGGGTTTTCTACTTGAATTTCTCCAGCTAAATTGTCCCTCTCATTGTCATGGGGCACGTACCCTAGTTTGGGTTCGTGCTTCCTTAAAGAAAAACAAAACAAAAATGGTCTCACTGTGCCTAAGAACCTAGGCCTATGATAATGATGGAAGAAAATGCAGATATAAGAACCATTTAAAACTTAACGGTTTAAAATAAACATTTAAAACTTGCAGAACTTTCGTTGATTTCTAACCGAATTGTAAATTGAGCTATTCAGCACATATTTGTTGCCAATGCCAGATGCCAATTTCGGCCATATCAATGCCAGTTTCAGGTACATTTTGATAATCCTATCCTGCTCCAGCCCGCCCCTCCGCTAAAAACTACCACTTATAATAATAATAAACATACCACTCATCATTTTCGCTTATAATATTAACAAAAGAAAACTTTTTTTCTGATCTAATGTAAATGTAAATGTAGCCTACACTATAATTATGATTATAAAAAAATAATGCTTGCCACAAATTTTAAGCCAAAAGCAATCGATACTAAATTAATAACTTTTTTTTTTGACTTTGTAAAACAGATCTTCATTTTTTTTAACCAACATGCAGCAAAGCTAAGGTTGCTTTTCACCCACAAATGTTTTTTTTTTTCAATTTGTAAATCAGTGTAAACAAGTATTTCTTGTTTGCAAACTCATTGATTCAATTTGTTGTCTACGAAGTATCAGTTTTGCCAATACTGTGGGTGCCAGTGTCTGTATCATTACAACCTTAAAAGCAATAGTAAAGCTTTCTTTCTTTTCTTTTGCTTTTTTTATTTCACATTCTTCAACTAGAGCTATGATCCGTAAAATATACTTTTTTTTGAAAAGCGTGGTGATGTGATGGGGGGGAGGGGGATGACGGGAAGAGGATTCTACCGAAGCAGCAGTTTTTCGCATACTGGTGAGGTGTGAATACTTGAACTCACCATTTTATTTCACCAGTTTACTACACACTGAAGATCTGTTTTAAAATATTTGCAACGTTGGACATTTAATGGTTAGGCCTAATGAAGAATGTAAATAATCAATTTTTGATATTTACACACGTCACATAATTATGTATGTAATCTGGAAAGCCCTTAACAACTTTTAACTAACAATGTGGTGAAATTGCTTAGACAATTGCGAAGAAGAATTGACGTTATAGTGATGGAAATTAAACGGGTTTGCGCCGTAAGCCCCGTTGAAAGCATTGTTCGAGACAAAACCCAACAGACAGAACGAGGGCAGGTTTCCGAGCACGACGTTGTCGAGATTGCCCTGTCTTGATCCGGCGGGAATGGTGAAAGTCTTGACCTCCACTCGACGGATGGGGTACTTGGCGGTATTGATCTTGAGGGCCTCCGCGAAGCCGATGAGTACTGAGGGGGAAGGTACGACTCGTCGAACGTAGAGGACGGCCTCGTGATGTTGACGCGATAGTCGGCCCCAACCTCCGTACTCATCAGGCGGAAGGCATCCTTGCTTCTGGTGAGTTTCAATCTCAGGTCGACATTGTTGAGTAGCAGTCGTTCCTGTTGAAAGAGGTCGCAATGGGGTCTGCCGTAGAGATCAATCACCTTGCTGGTTTTGACTCGGCCGTTGCGGTATTTGAAACCGAGGTTCTTCCCAGCGTCCGAGATGTCGACCTCGTCGAAGGATCCGGGGGTGTCCTTCTTCCACAACTGCGTCGAAAGTTGGCTGTTTTCGGCATCGGCACCGTTGCTCAACAGAGTTTCCAGGTAGCTACGGTAGGCATACCCATTGTCGGAATTGTATATTTGTTTGCCGCTCACGTCGCAGTCACACTGGGAAAATAGAGAGTGTAGAAGTAGATTCACGGGCGCTACGGCATTATCAGCGGTCAATGTCGTCGATGTCCTCTTGACAACCTTACATCGGATGTGGAGATAAGACTGGCTCAGGTCCAGCAGGTAGTCGGCAGCACCGGGCACTAAGAACTCGATGGGGGTGCCGTCGGTTAGAGTGGCTAGAGGATGGTAGGCCACTAAGGTATCGTCGTTCACGGTAACCTGCACGGGGGTACGGAGAACACTTCCAATTCTTCTTTGGTGCAGGGCACCGAAGCTTTGTCCGGCTTCATCAACATGACGACTTCTGAATGAAACCTTTTTGAGGTGAAGGGTCTATTTCTAGTCGAAAAACTCCGCCTTACTTCTCGGAAGACGGCGTGAAGGGGCTTTGCGGCGTCGTACTAGGGCAACCAAGCCGACCTGAACACGCCACCCAGGAAATCACCGAAACCCGATCCACGCTGTATGAGCCTGCCAGAAAAGTAAGGGGCCCCGCCTATCTGGTTTCTCGAACAATAGTGGCCGACGCATACCCGAGGGTCTAATCCTACGTAGAGGGTCTGCATATTTGCCTCACGTCCGATCCCTCGTCCCCTTCTGGGAATAAATGATGGTCGGAACCTAACGACGCCTCATCAAATAGGCAAAAGCAAGTTGAAAGGTTTCTTTTTAGCTGTCGGGTAATGTTTGAGAAGGGACTTACGAAAAACCCACCCCTCTGTCTTTTAGCCCTCGTCCTTCTCTTAACCCTCCCCCCCCCCTTTCTATTACGACGGGCCACGATGATCAGGGATGTTTTCTAAAGTGTAACGTTACGCTAACCTCCCCCGACCTGAATGGTACTTTTTCCCCCAGGTCAGTCATTAAATACACCCTTACCGTTTCGAAATCGCGTCTAGCGAGAGGTCGGTAGTAATGCTTGGTGAAGATCTCGTGCGTTTTATTCCCCCATCTATTCAAACTAGTCGAAGCAGAGGAGCCAGAACATCTCCCACTACGGTCTCGGTCACGACATCGCTGTATACAAAAATACTATTCAGAACTTCTTTCAAACCGAGTCTGCTCCTACCCACTTTGAAAGACGTGATAAATTTGTCGGGACCGTCCGGAGGAAAACCGAGGATCTTGCTCAGTTTTTCGTCGAGCAAGCGACCCATTATTTCTATGGAAGTGTTACGTTTGTCGGGGGACAACACCTGGATGGGCATGACGACGGTAGCCTCGTTCGTTCCAGGGTTGTAATCAAAATGTGGGTACTGTTCGACATCGATCCTATCTCACATAAGTCGATTCAGTCTGGCTACGAGCTCCTCTCCTCTACTGTAATACCCTTTGGGTAGATAGCCGGTCACGATCGAGAGATGAAAAATGTAGGACAGCCACCAACTCTCATCGTTGAATTGGTTGTTGATAAACTTTATGGGCACGGGGCCTCCCCCCCTTCTTAGGATGGTCTCCCATGAGGACGTCATAATAACTCTCTTTGAATATGTTGTCTTTTGTCTCCAATCCTAGAAATACGGACAGGTTGTAAGAGAGGCACAGTCTGGCCCCCGTATGGAGTTTGTTGACGATGGTGACGAGACGAGTGCTCTCATCGTATCGGAACTGGATGACCGGCTGCGCGAGCGTCTTGACTACCCAGTAGTTGAGAAACTTTATAATGTTTTGCATCTTGTAATTCATCAGGTCTACCCCCACGATGTTGACGTCCTGCGGCAACCTCCTATCCCCAACCACCAATTTCGCTTTTGGGATCCTCATCGTCAATGACGACAGCCGCTTCGGTTTCCGCGAAGGCGTCGATATCGAACCTGGGAAACATGACGTAGGTGCGCGTCCCTAGCTGGAATTTCAGTTCGATCGAATCTATCACGTTGCTCCAGTTCCTGGTAAATTGCACCTCGGCGAGCCCCACGTCCCAGTCACCCGTCAGGCTCACTCTCTGAGCCAGTTTGGTGGTGTAGTCCTTCAGGGCGTTATTGGGAAACAGGTCCAGACTGGCATTCGCCGGCAGTCATGTAGAAAGAATCTCCCTCCATCTTACAGTTTCTTCAAATCTCTGGCGGGGATCCAACAGTTGTGGGAGGCGTCGTAACCCTCGAATTGAACGTAGTATTTTCTTGCGTCCTTTCCCCCTCGTTTTCAGGACCTTGTCTACCCGATGGTAGTCCACGCCTTCGTTTTTAACCACTTTCTGAAGCTCGTGGAGGTAGAATCGCCCTTTGATGATTTCCCCCTCGTAGTCTTTCAGTCTCGCCGTAACCTGCCCCAATCCTCCTTTAGGTACCAGGACGTGGGTTACGAAAAATATCTCTCTGGACCACATGCCTCGGTAAGCTTTGTCGAACTTGCCCTTCGCGATGGATATTCTGACTTTGTCTCCCACGGCCAGAGGGACGTTTTTCTTGACGACGGTCTTCCTAGCCATGGCGCGGCCCGGCTTCTTCAAGTCGCCGCCGTAAATCTTGCGCCACAACCGTTTGTGGTTTTTGTGAGTGACGTCGTTTTGGGCCATTTTCATTCTGGAGTGCACGCTCTTGTTGTAGGTGTCCACGATCTTTTGAATCACGGGCACGTATTCCAGGGTCCCCTTGGCAGTAAAGTGTTTGTGTAAGAGACTCTCAAAAGGCGTTAAAAGCGCTCAATATTCGATGACTTGACGTCTTCGTTCTCGGTGGTGTAGAACTCGGTACCGAGGTCCTCGAAGAGATCCTGGACCCCTCGTGCTCGAAATTCGACGCCCTTGTCCGAAGTGAGAAAACTAGGGGTAAAAGGCATGCGCTCAAACATCTTCTTGAAAGCGCCGACCATTTCGGCCGCCGACTTTGTCTTCAACATTTCCAGCCAGACCTTGCGACTGAACCCGTCCATGCAGGTGAGAATATACCTGTACGGTTCGTTGTAACGTTTCAGGCTGTTCATGTCACTAAGGTCGCATTCCATGTGGATGCCCACTCCTCCCGTAATGATCTTGTTCCTGGGAAATCTGTACCTGACCGTTTTGTGGATGGTGTGAGCATCCTAACGGTCCAACCACTCCTTGATGTGATCGAGATCGTATTTCTTTCCGTCCTTCTTGGCTCTGGCCAGCAGTTTGGACGCCGTGCCGTAACTGGAGGCTTCGCCCAGATCGTTGTAGTAGATCTTGTTCAGGTATTGCTCCATAGCTTCCAGTCTTGGGGATGTTTGGCCCTGGTACTCCTACGCAGTACGGGTGTGGAATAGACGGGTGTCCTTTTCTTCTTCTCTTCCTTCATGAACGGCGTTACGGGAGAGAGCATGGATGGTGACAGGATAGGAGGAGAGAGGCTACCAGACGTGGGACTCAGCAAGGTACCGGTGGTGGTGGTGGTGATGGTGGTGGTCGAGGCGGCTGCTGTAGGGGTAGTGGTAGCGGTGGTGGCGGCTGCCGCCGAACGGCTGACCTGATCCTAAACTGTTGCACGAAAGCGTCCTTCTCTTGCTCCAATCGTCCTATGAACTTCGCTTTGTAGTCGAGGGGGAGACTGTCGTTTTTCAGGATGATGTCAATCTGGGACTGTATGGCGACCAGTTTACCGTAGAGAGCTCCTTCGGGCTGGTACTGAAAACCGTGAAGCTGAGCAGCCAACGCCAGCGTGGCGTTCTCCATCGGCGGACGACTCATTTTATATTCGTCTTCAGGCAAGAGCACCATTCTCCGTAGCAGACTCATTTCTTCTTTCTCCTCTTAGCACTTGTTGAACAATCCCCCCAAGACGGATAATGTCGCTGGGACGAGGAATTGGATGAACCCTCCCGACTGTACCAGAGCCTTATTTCTGGCTTTAAACGACGCTTTCTTGGAGCCGATGAGTCTAATCTGTTTCTTGTATCTTTTCAACTTGGTCCTGGCTGTTGTACTGACGGGGAGTCGATTGTTGAGGAGGTTCAAGACAATTTCGGACAGGCAGTCGATCTGAGACTTGTCGGCGTTTTTCAGTAAAGCCGCTCGCTGGCGCTTGTTGATCTTGCACAACATCAGTAGCAGAGCGCTGTGCTTGCGTACCCTTTCCATCTCGCATCCTCAGAGGGAATAAACGAAGCAGGGTGCTTCGTCGGAAAATATACTCGTCCTGAGTCTCGTCGTGTCGTGGGACTTGGAGTGCAGGTCCACCAATAGGTATCCGAAATCCTTTAGACCAATGGCGTTCTCGTAGGCCTCCATAAAATGTTTGGTCATGCCGGGGTAGACTTGCGAAGCGAAAGTGGTTATCTGACGCTTGTCAGATAACAGGACGTAATACTGGCTGTTGAGAGCTATCGTCCGCTGGTTCCTGCCCTGACAGTACAGATTCTGCGTCAAGTAACAGATGCTGAACTTGTTGTGGTGTCCGAAACGAGTGAACCAGTCGGACACGTCACAACCTGCATTGCTCACATTCTGCATCTGGTCGTCCAGCACTAGCAATTTCTCTACTGAGGCGTCGTAGCGCTCGGGTGACACGGGAAGTCCCTTGTGAAATTGAATCTTGTCCCTGTACTTCTCCATCTACGACTGGTAGTTGTTGTAACACCAATGGATTTGCTCTATTTTGGTATCCGTCATCTCATCCAAATGGTCGATGAGTTCAGAGACCAGCTCGTTTTGCCCGAAGAAGTGGGGCCGGAAACGATAGCGTTAAACGGCGTTGTAAAGTGACGAAAACCTTCTACGACGATGGCCATTGCAATGGGTGGGCTGAGAGAGAGAGAGTGAGAGAAGGAGTATTGAGAATGGATGTAGTAGTAGTGAAAAGGAGAAGACCTCGACCCGAATGAGCTACCTTTCCCACCCTCGTATACTTTTAACGTCTCCCCACCCCATCTCCCAGGGGGGGGGAGGGGGAGGCCCCGGCGACGCTCTTCGCCTGGCCTGCGGCTGGGCGAAAAGCACCGTTGTGGGTAAAGCTGTTGTTAAAGTAGTAATAGAAATAAAAGTATTCCAGAGTGGAGGGGGGGGGGGGGGAGACAGCTCGTATGTGATAGTAGCGGTAGATTTCCCATTAGCTATTTTCATCGAGCGACCTCGTAATCACCGAGTTTCAGGAGCAAGAGACACCATTCCCTGGCCGAATAAAACAGGCAGTGATCGCGAGAGGGTTCGCAAATGGTGATAAAGTGAGGAATAGACTTTGGGTTACCTTTTTCCAACAAGGGATAGAGTTCGTGCCTGTTCAGAGAAGTTAGCACGCCATCATCCCATCCCGTCCCATTGTTGGCCGGCACGGCGCCCAAAGAAACCTCGGCCCAGTTGTGGCTCGTGGTGGTGGTGGAAGAAGAAGGAGAAGGAGGAAGGGGTCTGTTGAGCAATACGGCTACGAAATTCAAAATCAAAAAGAGGAAGAAAATAAAATTTCTACACATTTTGACGTAAGGATGTTGATTGAAACGGTTTACGCTGGCGTTAACGCTTGCCATGTTGGAAGGAGGGAGGACGAGCGAGTGACTGGCGTTCGGTCGGGAAGCCTCGTATTTTTATAACCCGCGCAGAACTGGAAGTTACCGCCATCTTAAGCTGAGGGGGGGGGTGAGAAAAAACAGAAAACAAAAAAAGTTTTAAGAAATAATACATTCTTCTTCCTCCTGGGCAAAACCTAAAGGTCCGGGGTTCGGGTTTTTGACGGTATCGTTAGTGGGTGCGAATACAACGTCGACGGCTGACTCCCCCCGACCAATCAACGAACAGTTTGTGGGAAAATGGAAATATTGGTTGCACGAAAATACTTCGCCGGGCCGAATCACCGCATCCTCTCAGGCCGAACCATCAAGCTCGCCGTAAGAGATGTCGCAGGTCAGGCTTCCCAACCAGACGGTGGCGAACTTGTAATGTTTGTAGGCGTATTTATCAAAGTCGCTGACATATTTTCTAAGACAACAAACCCGAAAATCTTCGTCGAAAAGAGGTTTGATTTTATCATGTATTTCGACGATGCGAGGAGGCCAATTCTTCCTCCTGTCGTAGCGAGCGTAGGACCCGGAGTAAGGATAGGGCGACTCGAGCCATTCCGTTTCCTCGATGATGCTGTCCCGCAAATGGCGAGCCTCTTCGTCACTAAACAGTTCCAAAACTTTAACGGCTTCATCGTGCCTCAGTATCGAATAGCGGCAGGCCGGGTCCTCCCGTTCCTTCCCCTTGTTTATAGCCTTTCTCAGTCTAAGCCTAGGTAGGAGCACGTGCTTCATCCTGTATAAAATAGAAAAATGGAATAATTCACCATTTTTGTTTGGGGGGGGGGCGCCGATGAGTTATAGACTGGCCGCTTTTACTCCCTTTTCTTTTTTGAGTTCATTAGTAGAGACAGTGCAGGGGCCAAGAATCGGGATTTTTTACAGGGATTGGTATTTTTAATTTAAACACTACGTCGATGGCGGGAACTGTTCTGTACTCGAAGTTGGGGGAAAAGTCAAAAAAACCGTCGCAGGAAAAAACTTCGCCAGGAAATATCTCGACTTTACGCCATCCAACCTCTCCTCTTTTACTATACACGACGGTACGAGGCTTTCACCCTAATGCTAAAGCGGCAAAGGTGGGCGACCTGTAGGCATGCATGTCTAAATGCTGGGCGTACTTGGTGATGTGACAAAACTGAGAATCCTCCTTGAAAACGTGCTTATCCCATTATGGATTTTCCTAACGTGTTTAGGCCAATTTTCTCTTCCGGTATAACAAGCTTGAAGTCGCTCGCCGTTGCGAGAAGAATACGGGAATGGAATATCATCCTGCCATTCCGTGTTTCCTTCAATAATGCCGTGCATTGGACAAGCCTCTTCCGTATCGATTAGCTTGTAAAATTTAAGACAGCCATCTCCCCAATTCTTGTCGAACCATTTAGCTTCGGAGACCATTAGGAAAGGAGTGACTATTCTAAAACAAACAAAAGAGAAAGCAAAATATAACCTGAGATCTCTCTTAAGAGATGAAATGATGAGAGAGAGAGGTAAAAGGAACGAAGTAGCATCGCTGTTGGTTTTAATAACGGGTCAATTAGTACCCCCAAGGCAACGAGATGAAATTTTCTTTGGTCATAAAACGTTTCGTAACAACAGCCTTGTAATATTTGGTTAGTGTCGTAGTAAGTATATGATTGTTTTTTCTCACAATCTTATGAGGTTCCGTTATGGCAACATTCTGCCCCTTCTCCAAATCGCGAACCATTCTGGAGAGTAGCTTAAAGTCTAGTATCTGTCCATTGTGGAAGCTCAACGTGAACCTCCGGATTTTAATAACTTGTTTCGTACCTTCTTCGGTATGAGCGAGATAGCCGTAATTTTGGCATCGTTGCTACAAAAATCGGTGATGTAAGCTGCGGGACCGAATGAAGCCAGGTCGTTGGTTAGACTGCCTAGCCGTAGATCGTTCTGCGGTGTTGGTAAGGCCCTTACATGTTGTACAGCCAGCACGGAATCTGTATCGCAATATAATTGACGTCCGGGTTCGTACTCCCTTAATATCTTGAGTAGGCGTAAACGGCCATAACATGTGATAAACGCAGAAAAGACTACGTTTACTGCCGCATTCCCTTTGCTCAAATTTGTATCGGGTCTGTACCTAACTAGCGCTAAATCGCCTTCAAAGTCCACGTCCGTAATCCTTTCTGTCGCATTCAGTACAAATTTGAAAAACTCCCTCGGCTCCTTGAAGTATTTTGTCGATATTTGGTTTTCTCTTTGTGCTACCTTCCCCGATAAACTGTTCAAAAGCGCCTTAGCGATGAGTCTGCTGCCAGGATTAACCCTAATACGTTTGGGGTTCAAGGCAATCTTCTCATTTTGATACACTCGATCGATATAACTTTTTTTCTCAGCTTCTGTGATACAATCTTTGGGGTACCTTTCGCATTCCAGCTTTTGAGCATAAAATGTTTGAATGTAGCCAGTAAACACTCCGCCAGCATTGTGTTCGAAATCGTACTGCTCGCTCTGTGGAAAGAGGTACACACACAACAGGCGTACAATTCGATAGCCGTCTTTCACCGCCTGCTGCAACTTGGGGCTGACAAAAGTGCCTTCGAACGCTCTCTGCACGTCGTTGTGTTTGCACACGTAGTGTGGTGGTGGAGGGGGAGTGCCAAAACAACTTCTGCACAGGGGAAAGAAGAGTTTCTTCTTGTGCTTGAGAGGAAGAGATGGAATAAAAAGTCGGCGGGGAGCCAGTACAACGGTGCGGATGAGGCCGAAATAAGCGTCAATGTTGGTACTACCTCCAAACTCTGTAATGATTTGATATAGATCTGTAGGAAAACATTCATAAATCATACAAGCCGGATAAAGGCTAGTAACGTCCTGGGCAACAATTCACTCGTCCGGCCGCACGGAATGCAAGTGTTTAAAAGTGCTGACTCGTCCACCGCAGTATGCCTCACGTGGTTGTAGGAAAGTGGGGAGTGAGGGGAAAGACTTCATGAAAGTTTCTAACTCGGGATTTTTTTTCACATCTTCGTGAAATTCGCACGACCATTTGCAGACATATTTCACTCGTAATATTTTTTCCAGAGCTTTGCGACGGAGGATGTTTTTTCGTATGCATCTTGAGCAGAAAGCTGGCTAAACGGTAATTTCTGCAGCCGGTTCGGCACACATGTGGGGCACCCGGAGTTCATGCAGCCGTGGAATTCAAACACGATGTTCTCGGCCGAGCTGAAACCGTCCACCGACCATTTCCCATTTCCAAGTTTCACTTCGCCGCCGTTCGCAGCATGGCGAATAAAAATACCGCGCTGAGTAGCTTCCCAACTGAGCCATATTATGCCTTCTCTCGAGTACTGTCTGGCAGGGTGCTGGCTGTGGGACCCAATGCAGGCGATGGTATTTTTTTGCATGTATAGCGTTCCGAACAGCGTCGTGGCCAGCTGAGGGAGAGATATACAAGTATGTAACGGTTCCATGCATGGGCATATCTCTTGTATCAGCTCCCTGAATTTAACGCAGCAGGCATCAAAACGGCAACATCGTTGCTACAATAAGCAATTAATTCTTTCTTGAAATCGAAAACAACGCCGCTGTCTCTCTGTTCAGTATTAGATCTTTCCTACATGCCGGTGTGAGACTGTCTACATCGTAAAATTCCAAGTCCGGAATGGGTCCTACGTAGTTATAATTGTTAGGTGTGTTGTAGAAATGTGGAAATGTTCCTTTTCGTACCGAGGCGTACAAACCCAAACTAGCTGATAATTTAGCTAGGCTTAGTGGCATGAAGCTGTAGGAGTCAATAAAACGCAGCCCTTCCACCTTCGCAGTGAGGATTTTTTTACCATTGTGAATAATTGAAGATGGCCTAATACCTCGATCTAGCGCCCAGCGCACGATTAATATTAAATCAAATCCCGAAGCTGCATGTGCGACTGCGCATGCGTCCGCATCATTGCCGTGCGTTGTAAACAACCACTCGTAGAATTCGTCCAAAGTGGCAGCCCCGCTGCAGAAAACGACGACTTTTTCACCACATAACGTACAGCTGTCGGAAGTAAAACACGCTTCGCAGGCTACGTTGGCAACTGCGAGGTTTACTTCATGGAGGAAAAATTCTTTGTCGTTGTGGTCAAGCACCCTTTTATTTTGCGTCGTTTCAAAATCGTAAGCTATAATACGAGCTGGTTTCACCCTTCTTCTCGGCATGGGTAGCGGTTGAGTATAGCAGCGGTGTTCAGGCAGGACCCATTGCTTGCAAACTTTGCACCGTCCTTTTCCGCAGTGATGGGACGTGTTTTGGTCGCCTTGATATGTAAAAGAACAAATCTTACACTTGTGTAGAGATCTACAAATGGATGCATTTTTAAAGGGGGGTTGGATGGAAAAATGTCTGTTGAAACAGTCGCTATTGCGAAAAAGTCTGTTGCAAATAGGGCATTGGATCCACTGTTTGAGGAAGCAACGGTATTTGGGACTGAGACAGCTGAGGCACTTAAACTGTTTACAGCTGTGGCGTTTTTTGTGACTGCAAGGACGCATGCATACGAGACAAAAGAAACGACTACCGAACAAGAACCTAGGTTTAAGGACTCCGACATAGTCAGAGCTGTGTAGAAACAGATATATTCTTTTCCAACTCGGTGACCCTTCGTATATAATTTGACAATTAGTTCCTACCCTCTCGAATACCACGATCTGAAAACCGAGAGTCGACAAATAGTTTTGAAATTCATTCAAATCACCTAGGCTATACTCGTCAGGGCGAAGCGCTACTGACGCGGCTTCGTGGAGTTACATCCCAAGTTGTTCTTGGAGTTGGGAGGAGTGTCACAGTTTCTTGTACAGACGGCGATCATCCCAGTGAGCCATACAGACCGCCAAACTGCGAGATTGTCACCATCATTCTTGATATAAACGATGGAAGAGTGGGAGCCCGATTCCAACCAAAGGGAAACGTTCGTGCACGGCTGTTTTTTCTTGGGAAACATGCCAAACCGTCTACTGTATCGATAACTGTTATTTTAACCTCCCATTTTGAAAAAAAAATGTCTAAACTTTTTGTTGACTGGTTCAGTTTCAGAAATAAAGCTAAACAAATTCTCAACAAGGAAGTTTTGCCTTTTAATAAAAGAGAGAAACAGACAGTTTTCTACTCCGTCCCCACAAATTGTCACTCCTACCAAATCGTGAGAATGGGTGGTAGATAGGACTCGGTCGAAAATTTGCTCGAATAAATTATCAATGTACTGCAACGGGTCGAGTCTGTTGTCAGATAAATACTGAGGAGTTACCGGTTTAAGTTTGGCCTCGTATACTACCGCCATTGTTTTGAATTTTTTATTCCTTTTACCGCGACATTTAGTGCTAAATGCTTCGTTATTAATCGCCTGTTCTGGCTCGGAGCTGCAAGACGGGTGAGGGCTGCCATTCTCCTCTCTCTCATCCCCCCTACTCCTCCCTCCACCCCCTTTTCTGTTGTTGCGCTAGCGACATTGTAGAACAGGCTGGGATTAAAAAAAAAGGAGAAAGAAAAATTATAGTTGTTTACATTTATACAGCATGGGTTCTAGAATACAGGCTTGAGATTTTTGCGACAGGGAATTATTTTGGCACCCCGGGCAATGCTTACGAGTATCTGTTGGAGTACTGCATACTGAGTGAGCAATTTCTTGTAGACGGCGGGTACATTCTTCCTGTATTTTGTTCTCTTCCACCGCTTCTATAATTTCAACGTCGTTCGTTTCAGATGGAGTGATTAGAGGCCATTCTTCCGAAGAATTTACTTTTTTTTTACTTGCTTCGGTTTGAAAGTCTTTGCGCTTGGTAGAGGAAGAAGCGGGAGGCTGGACGTGTGCTGACTGTTGATTGCGCTATCAATACCGCTCAGCGTGTTCATTATTTCAGGATGAAGAGTGGCAATTGTGTGACTTACTGCAGACTTTAAATACCGAAAATGCAAAAGATCTAATTCGTTCAGTATGACAGTGCTGCCTCTGCCTTTCAAAGAAATGGCGTTTTCTGTAACTGTTTTACAGTTCAATTCCCCGACCCGCAAATCTAGGGGCTGTCCGGCTTCGCGGTCGCATATTTTACTTATAAGCGTCATCTATTCCTGTTGAGTAATCGCCACATTTTTGGACGGGCGGCCAATAGCAATTTTAATGCTAGTTTCGTCAGCTTTTACACGTAGCGTATTCGGGTCAGAGAGTGGAAAACAATCTGCATAGTAGCAATCCATTTTGCGCTGTGGAAGAAAGTGAGAGAGGGAAAAATGATTACATTTTTTAAACTCGGGAAGCCTCTAATTCTCTAACAATTTCGTTAAGACTCTCCGTAACAGAATGTTGGTAATTCAACAGCCTGCCAATTTGTTTTTGATCGAGCGATATAGTTTTTCCATCTTCCCTGTGGAAAATTGCCATTGTTTAGTAAAAATTTGAGTGCCTATTTAGGATCAAATTAACCCTTCCAAAAGTCCAGGTGAACGTGAAGCCGTTCACGCTTTCTCTACTTAAAAAGATTTCGTTCAATGCATCTTTTTCACGAATATGCTCTTTCCAATCAACTTCGCTAAATGTGATCCCATTTCTCGAGGGACATAGAGCATTGGCCGGGACGACCATCTCACGTGTATTCACATATGCTTTCCCCATGAATGAAGAGGCCTGTACGTAAACGTCGTCACCCAAGTAAATAACTTGCTGCTGCTTTTCAACTAGTTGTTCAACGCCAGCCATTTTTCTTTTGGATTTGGGGGATATTTTCTAGTAAAAAAGAAAAAAAACACACGGCTTATTTTACAACGTGGGTTAAGTCTTAATAACAAAAAAATATTTAAGGAATAGCTACTAGTAGAAACGACTCGGTAAATATATGAAGCATTACTTACATTGAGTGAATATTGTAGGAGAGTTGATCAACTTCTTGGCCAGAAAAGTGGTTGGAGATTGGGGAGTAGGAAAATCGGCCACCATTTATACTCCGAGCCAAACCGTACGGAATGCACTCAGTAACCAATCATAGACGAAAACTGGCTTTGGCACCTTACACGGCGTTATACCCCGAAGGTTTGGTGCATATTTAAGCCACAGTATTTATTTTTTATGCAGCAGTATATTACGAGTTAGCCAATGAGATGCTGAAACGTAGTTCGTGACCATTTAGGAATGTACAGCCCTCAGGACAGTGAATTTTAATAAGCGTACCTCGAAGGTTTGGTGCATATTTAAGCTAAGGTATTTATTTTTTATGCAGCAATATATTACGAGTTAGCCAATGAGATGGCTGAAACATAGTTCGTGACCATTTATGGATGTGCAGCCTCGGGGATAGTGAATTTTAATAAGCTATTGTTTATTTTTTTTTCGTCCGCATCTATGTACGTTTTTAACGCTAACTAGCGGAGTAGCTCGTTTCGCTTGCTCATTCCGCGTCGTCTCGCTGCGCTCGAGGAGCTTTCATGCTGCAACTCTTATGCTGCTGACAGACATTCCACATCTAAAACAATCAAGCAAATGAGTGCAGTGCACGTTTTTCGTAAGGCTTCAGTTCATAAACCAAAAACGGCTACGCCGTTTAGAAAACCATCACCCTTCTGCAGTGTGCCTAATCTGCCAAGGAGCCAGGAGGCAGGACACGCGATTTCTATACCCTAGTTGGCCTTAGCTTAAAGAATACGCTCGAGGAGCTGTCATGCTCCAGTTCTTAAGCTGCTGACAGACATTTCCACATCTAAAACAATCAAGCAAATGATAAGAATGTAGGACGCGTTTTTGCTTCAGTTCATAAACGAACGATATGTTAACCATACATCACTCCAACGGTCTGGCCACCCAATAGCTACATGCACCTCTTGTTCAGATTGTTTGCCATAATACCACTGACAACAAAAGCCTCAATAAAAGCATTGTCTTTCTGGCACATGCATGAACTGGCCTTGAGCCAGGAGATGAGACACACGATTTGTAGCCCAGTTGGCCTTGGCTTGAAGAAGCCATTTCCTTTTTGGCATGCGATTGAGCTATCTTTGAGCCAGGAGGCGAGGCATGCGATTTGGACCCAGTCGGCCTTGGCTTGAAAAATCCATCCCCTTTTTGGCATGCACCTAAGCTGACATTGAGCCAGGAGGCGAGACACGCGATTTCTTCCCCAGTCGGCCTTGGCTTGAAGAAGCTTTATCCATCGGCGCAGCAAGGCCGTTTCAACGCTGTAGCACGCGAGTTGTTGCATGCTTGAACTAAACATGCTTGGTAATTTTATCATGCATATTGCATACTCCTTTGTGCCGCTCTTGGTTTTTTTATTCCAATAAATTTTACAGACTTTACATGGGTTTCCTTGTTTCACAAATTTTAAGAATCTTTAGTTAAAAGCCATCTCCTTCCCCGCTACCTGTGATGCTTTGAAACAGCAACCACATGTCGCCCATCATTTCTGACTAATATAAAAGATTTAGTGCAAGGCGAAATCGTACCTAGAAACTATTCGTGTTTACCAGAATTAGGCTGGACTACTGCTGAGTAGAGCACCAGCTAATAGCACACTGTTGATCGAATGTCGATGGTTTACAACTGCAAAAGTTGAAATATTTCTGACACCCTTTTCTGTTATCAATATATATTGTTTAATTATGCCTAATTTCGCATTAATCTTTTCGTAGATTTACGTATTTTCATTTAAATTTAAGGCTAAATAGGTAGTTTGTATTTGATATATTCAAAATGCAACTTCATCAGCGAGCTGCATGTGCCTCATCGTTGAATGTGGCTGTTAGCATTGCCAGCCGTAATCCTACCGACAACACTACTGGATCACGCGCCTCCTACGTGGCGCAACAATTGTGGACCATCCGCACAGCAGGAAGAGGTGATTATTTTATTTTATTTTTATTTATATAGAATGCCTTGGCCCAAAGCCATGCGCTCTCGTATAGAACTACTTAAACCTACTTAAAACTACAGAACTATAACATCAGATAAACAGCAGGACAGTGATACCATGTCAACAGAAAGTAGGGATGGAGATTGAAACACAGACACCAACAAAATAAACGAACGTGAACACGCCTACAGGGCAACTAAATCCGTGCTCCCCGTTGCCTGCAAAAGTCTACAACATCCCGGAGACGCCGTAGAGTGGCAGCCGAGACAGGGTGCACACAAAGCACGTCACTAAGACTGGCAAACATACAGTGCCTACTAAATGTCGCCTTACGATGAACATCACCAAGTGGACACTGTAAAAGGAAATGAGGAACAGTCTCCTGTTCACCACAAGAGCACAATGGGGAGTGGGACTGGCACAGCTTATAAGCATGTGCATTGAGGCGGGTGTGCCCTGTCCTGAGCCTTGAGATAACACCAGCTGAGTAATGTGAGAGCCTGCTCAGGGTGGCAGGAACCTGAACAGTGGGATTGATGGCAAACAGAGCACGACCTGTGGTATCTCACGCCCACTCACTCAACCAACAAGCCCGAGACCAGTCTGCCAAAACCGGTCGCAGATCACGCGGGGAGACCGGGAAAACAACAGGAGTAGCTCTTTCGGCGTAAGCTTGCCGTGCATGAGCATCAGCTGCGTCGTTCCCCAGACAACCAGCATGCCCAGGTGTCCAGGCAAGAGCAACGATGCCTCTCTGGAGGGCCTGAAATAATTTCCATGCGATCTCTGCTGCAAGAGGGCTTGCAATGTCCAAACGGCTGAAGAAATCGCGCAAGAACCGCAGACTGGATGCTGAATCAGTCCGAATAGTAAAGTTGGAGATCGCCAAGTCAAGTACAACATCAAGAGCCACTGAGATGGCAACAAGCTCAGGCACAAACTAACAATCAACTTCGAAAAATTCGTTTCAACAATGGTTCAAAGGGTTTTTTTCCGCTTTTTTCGAGGGGAAAAATTTTACTTAGAACTACGCAAATACGCCTACGCGAAATCCGGATTAATTTCCTGTCTGTTGACACCTTTCTCATATTTTTAGGCTTCCTACTTCAAGAGGAGAAGAGGTACATATATACTTACCCACACATATACATATATATATACTAGCGGAGTCGCTCGCTTCGCTCGCTCATTCCGCGTCGTCTCGCTACGCTCGAGAAGCTTTCATGCTGCAACTCTTATGCTGATGACGGACATTCCATATCTAACACGATCAAGCAATTGATCAGAGTGCAGTACGTGTTTTTCGTAAGAGCCGGGGAATAATGAATTTATTGGAGCCATGGCCCATAGCCAAACGCCCTACTATAAAGCAACTTAAATACATGTACATATTGAACCTAGGACCACACACCGTACCCTAGTGCTACTACGTTGATTTTCGCCAAGCACAGTTTCACAAATTCACTGAAAAACTACCCTTGCAGCCTTGCAGACGTTAGGCTTCAGTTGATAAACAAATGATAACCATAAATCAGTCCAACTGTCTGGCCACCCAAGAGCTATGTGCGCTTCTTAAGGCGAAACATGCGATTCATATCCAGTCGGCCTTAGCTTGAAGAAACCATCCCCTTTCTGGCGTGCGCCTAACCTGCCAATGAGCCAGGAGGCCAGGCACGCGATTTGTAGCCCAGTCGGCCTTGGCTTGAAGAAGCCATTCCCTTTCCGGCACGCGATTGTACTGTTATTGAGCCAGGAGGTTAGGCATGCGATTTGTACACAGTCGTTCTTGGCTTAAAGATGCTATCACCTATCTGGCATGCATATAAACGGGCAGTGAGCCAAGAGGCGAGACACGGGATTTCTTCTCCAGTCGGCCTTGGCTTGAAGAAGCCTTATCCATCCCCGCTGCAAGGCCGTTTCAACGCTGCAGCACGCGAGTTGCTGCATGCTTGAACTAAAATGCTTGGTAATTTTACCATTCATACTTCTTGTGCCGCCACTCTTGCTATAGATTATTTTTTATTCAAATAATTTTTTAGTTTTTATTTAGTACGTAGCAATCTACTAGTTTTCATTTAACTTTCGAACTATTAGTAGGTGCGATTAACTTGGCTAATAGGATTGACCTTGGCGGCCTTTCCCTGGTGGAATAATATCACTACCGTCAAAGGCCGATCGCTTTCGGAAACTTGGCGGGTTTTTCTACCAGTTTTCGTTTTGGGTGGATTTCATTTAAATGTAAGGCTAAATAGGTAGTTTGTATTTGAAATATCGAAAATGCAATTCCAACAGTCGTTTCATCAGCAAGCTGCACGTGCCTCATTGTTGAATGTTGGCTGTTAGCATTGCCAGCCGTAAGTAAGCCTACCGACAACCCTACTGGACCACGCCCTCCTACGTGGCGCAACAATTGTGGACCATCCGCACAGCAGGAAGATGTGATATTCCGAAACTAACAATCAACTTCGAAAAATTCGTTTCAACAATGGTCCAAAGGGGTTTTTTCGCTTTTTTCGAGGGAAAAAATGTTACCTAGAACTACGAAAATATGCCTACGCGAAATCCGGATTAATTTCCTGTCTTTTGACACCTTTCTCATATTTTTAGCCCTCCTACTTCAAGAGGAGAAGAGGTACATATATACCTTCATATATATATATATATACCGACCGTAAGTTTTTAATGATTAAGATTCTTTTGGGTGGATGCGTTTTTGCACATATGCTTAAAAGACGGGAGGTGATAAATCGTGACATCGGCGATGGAGGAAAAAAAAGAGGAAGTCGTAGGATGAGAGAATCCTTATATGCTAACCACGTAATACGATGGACCGCACAAAAAATAGCTCTACTTCGCTCATCGTAAAGTCGTGGGGTTGGAACCCATGCACAAAGCTAATGAGCAAAAAATAATACACTCGCTCATTCCCGGACTTCGCTAGGTAAAATTATGACAAGTGAAAAGGAAGCCACTCGCAGCCTTAAGGCTAGAGAGAAGCGTTCCCTAGGAATGTGTTTTTTTTTTTATTATTTAGCCTACGTTCGAGTGAGAGAAAGGAAAAATCTATTCAGTCTGTTTATTACAATTAAGAGGCATGGATTACAGCCCTGCGTCGCCAAGCAAACTCGGTTCGGATATGGAAAGAGAGTCGAATAATGTGTCCCAAATTAATAGCGTTGCCAGCCTTAGCCCATCATCGAGAGAAAGGAGCGAGTTAGATACAACTTCGCAAATTGGTGATATAGCCAGGCTTGGCGCATCGATTTCGACGGAAGAGAGCAACGAGTCCAATGCTACTTCGCGAGTTGATGTTGTGCCCAGCCTTTGCCCCAGCCCGATTTCGTTGCGAGAGAATGGTGAAGTAGATTCGGATGATGCGTCGCAAACAGGCACGGAAGCTGAAGTAGGCCTACCCACCCCGGATTTGACAAAAAGCAGCAATGAGCAAATCGGTATAACACCCAATCCTAGCCCATCCATTTCGCCACAAATTGAAGCCATACCCAGCAGTAGTACTGGGATTCCGTCGCGAAAAAGGAAGAGCCATTCTCATAAAGGTAAGAGAAGCAAATGGCAGTCGATTGTTAAAACTAAGAAGTGGAAATGGCTCAGACGTCACTGCACTCTACAATTGCGCTCAGAGCTCGGGGCTCAACGTCAACAGCAATTGTTTGATCAATACTACGAGATTGTTGGTTGCTACCCTCCGCCAGACAACCTGAATGAATACGGCGATGTCCCAGCAGCAGAAAGGCCTATTAGAAACGTACTTCCAACAGTGAGAACGGAGGAAGTTTTTAAAAATCCCGTCTTTCCGAACGGGATGACAGAAACTAGGCTACAAGAACTAATACTAGGTAGCGTGCGAATGCGTCGCGCCTGGTTCATCAGCTTGTTATTAATGCAATACACCTATCTTCACAGCCTAGAATGCGAAATTGGGTTGCTGCACCATATTTGTGGGTAGAATAAACACGATACTGACCATTGCGATGCCATTGTCAAAGGTATTTTTAAAGAGTTGAAAGACAATCCTTTAAACAACATTCGTCGTGATACAATACAATACAAAAGACAAAACCTGGCTTGAGCATGCTCATGAACCAAACCCCCCCTCCCCAAATACAACCCCATTCGTTACATGCTGTCAAAGCGAGCCTTGAAGCTTGACAGGGAAGGTGCAGTAACCACTCGAAGTGGCAGCGTGTTCCAAGGCACTACAATTCTCTCAGTAAAGAAGAAGTGTCTAGTGTTGTTGTGTGAGGTTTCACCTTGCAGTTTGTAACAGTGGCCTCGTGTGTGTGTAACCTGAGAAAGATCAAGAAAGCTTCCAAAGTCGATGTCCAGTAGTTGATTGAGTAGTTGGTACACAAGGATCATGTCATCTCTGTTGTAGCGATCTTCAAGACTGGTGAGGTTTAAGGCTTTGAGTCGCTCTTGGTATGGCAAGTGCTTAATTTCAGGGCACTTTTTGGTGAACCATCGTTGAACACGTTCGAGGCGGCTGAGGTGGATATGGTAGTGGGGCCTCCAAACTTGGAGAAAGTAATCCAGGAGTGGGTGCACAAAAGTAGTGTACAGGATTTTAGTAGTAGCTGGAGTCAGGTATGTAAATCCGGAGCGTACAAAGCCTCTCATCCAACATGAACTGTTTATGACAGCGTCAATTTGCTGCTTGAAGGTGAGCCTGTCATCAATGATTATACCCAAGTCACGCTTTTGTGTGATGGATTCCATTGTAGAGTTACCAAAAATGTAATTGGCACGTACATTGTTGTGACCGAGATGCATAGTGACACACTTCTGGGAGCAAACTGCAGGCCATGAGCAGTGGCCCAGTAATGAATTTTACAGAGGTCTTCTTGGAAATGAGATGAGCCCAATGATATAGCTTTAATGAATCTAAACGCAATTTGAAGGTCTTAGGCTATCTGTCCCATCCTCTTTTTTTTAACTACCATTTAGCTTCGTCGAGTAAAAAGTCCTACCTTTCCATCTTATGTTTATTAAAATTCTTCCATTTTCCCTCTTCCATAATTTTAAGTTAGACTGTAAGTTAGTTTTTACTCGTACTATATATATTTTTGATTCATTTGACTCGTCTTTGATTCATTTTTTAATAATAAATCTATATTAAAAAGCGTTATAGTTAACAACAGATTGTCTTTCCTTATAGACAATTTTCTTTGACAACAGTGGGACGCAACAAAATCCCTCTAAAACTATAGTCAAGTGCTCGCGCCATGCTTCTCTTTCCCTCCTCCACCACACTCAACTCCTCGCGCGCGCAGATCGTCAGCCCACACCCCAATACTATCATGCACACAACCCGCTATGCTAGCTCCCTCAGCATTGAAATCTGTTACTACGCGCGCAGAGCGTCAGCCCACGTCCCAATACTATCGTGCACACAACTCACCATGCTAGCTCCTTCAGCATTGAAATATATTACGAGGAAAATTTGAAATCTTCAAATTCGAATTGCATTGGAACTGTTACAGACTGAAATCTCAAATAGCATTGAATCAGTTACGAGAGAGTTAGGTACACCCAAATTTAGCATTGTTTGAGTTAGACAGCGTAACAGATCCTTATACTAAAAAGATTTTCGGTGATACCATACTACTATGGTGATCACGCTATTGCAAAATGTTAACGCAAAATAGTTAGCAATCACACTGAAAGTTTGCATGAGCTTTCTCAAGACATTAAATAACCAGGTCGTGCCAATAATTGTTGTAGTAAATAGGCGGAAGGTATTTTAAACTTAAGTTTTTGCGGAATCGGTAGGCTCGACAATGCTACGGAGAAAGTGGCTGACCCAGCTTGCCACTGGATGGAGCAGTGCTTCAAACTGGACGCGCTGTCGCGATATGTTACTCCCAGGGCTGGAGTACTGAGATCGACAAAGTGCCAAGACCGCACAACAAAGAACGAATCGTGCTGACGTTCTTTTGCTCAGACAGCTTGACAATGCGACTGTGCAGTGCTACAATGTTTGCACAAAAAACGAACCCTAATGCCGATTTTCCCCTTCAGCAAACAACAACGATGTTGCAATAACAATGACAGTGACTGCTTTTTTTTCAATTGTTACGTGAGTGGGTGGTAAATAGGTTAGTACCTGCTGTCCTCGTACTGAGCTCAACAATGGCTCGGCCCCTGCGGGGCCTCGACATTGTTAATCTCAGTACTCGGAAAGCGGGTAATAACCTATATTAAAAACTCTTAAGCGTTTAAAATACGGATGTAAGCCTTAAAAAAACTTAAAGCCCTAAGGGAACAGATATTAGAAAAAGACATGTAAGCCATCAGCGTCATACCAATACGTGTAAAAGAAGCTCCAGCTTGTTTTTTTTTTGGTCGCTGTAGATTCTTTTACACGTATTAGTGCGACGCTGATCGCTAACATGTCTTTTTCTAATATCTGTTCCTTTAGGGCTTTTAAGTTTTTTAAGCCTTATATCCGTATTTTTATACGCTTAAGCGTTTTGTAATACTAATCTATGAGGTGCTGTCTGGGACATTAATAAGTTACCATACTTATATATAAAAGTAGGTTTACAAACGAAATAAAAAGAACTTTCTCATGAATAAACAAAACTTTTCCCTAAAACGTTAAAACTTTTACACGAATAAACATAACTTTCTTACGAACAAATAAAACTTCTTCATTCATAAATACAACCTCTTCATTAAAAAATAAAACTTTGTTATAAATAAAGGAAACTTTCTTATAATATAATATATATATATATATATATATATATAGGTTTGTTGCAAACGCAACCGGAGCGACAAGGACTGGGTGGTCACTGACTGCCGTCCGATGTTAAAATTAAAAAAATTGTACACTATAAAAGTTTAACAGTTAAAAGTTTAAAACAAACATGATGGCTCGGCTGCAGAGGAAGGGTTGATGGTATGGGGTTTGGGTCACGAATGCCTTACCACCAAGGTTAGACCTACCAGGGACACGATGGTCCCCGATGGCATCACCAAACGTGAGGGCCAAGTGCAGGGAAAAGCCAGGTAGCGTTGTCAATGTTTCTTTAAAAATAATAAAATAATGCATCGTAGTTTAAAGCTTGGCCAATGCCAATTGTCAATCTTCATAAAGATAAAAATAATAATAAAACAATGAAAATGCATGAAACTGGTGTAGTGAAAGTTAAAAACTGAAGTGGGAAGTAAAACTAGAACTATTTACAATTAAAAACATCTATGTAAATATAATAATAAACATGGAGCCAACCTGCAACATAGCGTGGCAGAACAGTTTGAATAAAAAAAAAATACAATTGCCTCTATGTGTGGAAGCAACTGGCCTGGCAAGGATTGTGACTTACCTATAGCCAGCCAAATTTAATAGCATAGTTTGATACCTACACAGACTGCTCCCAGATCGCCATGAAAGAAGACTACTGGAGTGGATGTCTCAAAATACAATGCAGGGGCTCAGTTTTGAGATCGTGATAGAATTCGCATTTACAGTATCCTCCTTAAGGGAGTTCCAGATGGAGGCAATGCGTACAAAAAAGAAATGCAAACGACAGTCGAGACGCATTAAATAAAACTTTTTTATTTATTTATGAAAAATTTTCTCATTAATAAATAAAACTTTCTCACGAATCAATAAAACTTTTTCATGAATAAACAAACTCTTAACATGCTTGAACAACACATTTTTCCATGTGACAACAAAACTATTCCTTGCAAGATCGCTACTTTGTTACACAAGTTGAGAAAATTCGACAGATAAAAGCAACATTTTCCCTTGCACACTCAAAACTTTACCGCATCAAACAAAGAATGTTCGCTCGCTTGCAAAAAAGACTTTCCTCCGAGAGCTTTCCTCTCTCTCTAAGAAAACTTTTAGTTTGCCGGTTGGCCGTCAGATTGCGCCACTGCGCGTTGTATAAGACGTCATGGCCGGTTGGAGGTGAGTGCTGCTGCGCCATGCAGTTTTGGCTGGTGCCACTGCTAAAATCGTTTACCTACCGCCATGGTGTAGAACACTGGCGCCAATCTGTTGGTTGGACTACCATTTTTTCCCCATTTTATTATTACAGATGTGGGTGGGGATCGGGGAGCTTTCAGGATTAATCCAACAAATTGGTGCGTAAAATAACACTTGTGCTCCGATTAGTCCAGACATGAGGTAACTTCACGTGCAACAGCGTTGAACGATCTTGAAACGAGGAAGGTAACGAGATCGCGTCTTCAAGCCAAAGCCGACTGGGTAGTAATCACTTGTCTCGATCTGTTGGTTCAACCCCAGATGACATGCGTGCCAGAAAGTTGACGCCTTTAGCATTGCCTAGATAATTTTCTAGTTAAACGATTATCCCTCACCCCAAATAAGATACCGGCGATGTTGAATCAACATGGCTCGGAGCTGGAACTGAAAACCACAGCTTCTCTTCCAGAAGACCTTGTGAAAAGGGATGAAATATGAAGTGGCAGCATGGAAGTAGTTGGCATCGGCGAGTCGCCTATATAGACAAGGTTTTTTTTTCCAAGCAGGGTAGTATATGACGAAACAAAGACATTATTCTTTTTCGTTTTGGTTTGGGTTGGGGGGAGGGGAAGAGGGAATTGCTACTACTTACCTTTTTTTTTTTACCGAACATGGACACAAATTACACACCCCCCGGCCTTTTGGGGGGGGGCGGCCGCGGGGGGAGGGAATTGCTCCGCTCCTATTTTTTCTATTAAATGCAACTGCAGTGAAACTGCAACGATGGATGTTCGTTTATGGCCGTTTATGTAAGGGTTCTTCTAGTGTGGGAAAAAGAAAAATACTAAAACTATTCTTTTATCGACGGGTGGGGGGGGGGGATTGGGGAATAAAGTGTGAGCTGTATCAGTTAGACCACAATAAATAAATAAATAAGAATACGGATTCTAGCTTAATTAAAAAAAAAACGACGTCCTTAAATTTTTTATTTCTCAGTATTTAGCTGGAATATCTTGATGTTTTGTTCTTGCAGTTTCTTCATACATTTTTCTGAATGAAGAAAGGAAAGGAATTTATTTTGGGGAAAGGGAGGGATGAGAGATTAGAAGAGAAGGCAAATAAGCAATGTAGCGAAATTTGGATTTGCCTTCAAATACATTGTCGGTAAAAGTTCTTTCTCTCCTTCATCTAATTTTATTGCATTTATGTCTCAAATTTCTACATAACATTCCATGCAACCTGCGGGGCGAGGGATGAGTAATCGCCTAACTGGATAATCGCATAATTGGAAGAACGTATACAGTATAACGGAAAATCGTCTAACACGAAATTCGTATAATGGAAAGTCGTCTAATGTCCATGCCTCACTTGCGCAGCCGCGCTCGCTGTGGCTATAACCTACATATAACATCAGAAACAGCAGTTTATTGTCCAGTTAGACGATTATCTATTATACGATTATCCATTTTACGACATTCCGTTTAGATGATTTTACAGATTTTTATTTGGTCAGATATTAGACAATTATCCCATTGGACGATTTTCCAGTTAGACTTTCGTCCGACGCCCCCAACCAGCCATCAAACTTTTGCGTAGCCTACACGCTTGTACGGGGCGCCGTTTCGGTCATTATTATCTATCTTCCTATTGTAAACAAAAGTCACAAAACAACTCTTGTATACAGAAAGTTGCTCCGTAAAGGAACTTTTACTACTCGAGAGAATTATTCCCTTAGAGAGAAATTTCTCTATAACAGAAATTAATTCTCCCTGCAGAAATATATACTCTTAGCGAGAAAATTCTATCGTACAGAAATTAATTTTTTTTGGGGGGGAGGGGGGGATATCTCGCTTACAGAAATTAATTTTCTCTTAGAGTAATATTTACAGTCTTGGCGAGAAAGAAGTAGACGTGTGCGCCGCTGTCGCCACCAGTGGTTTAGTGGAAAAATAAAAGTAAGTGAGCTCTTCCCCCCCCCCCCCCACCACCCCCAAAAAAAATCGATGACTGAAATCATAAACTTACTGTATTAAAAATATTCGAAGAATTCATTCGAATCTGCAGCATCAGTGTATTCGTTTGGAATTTACGTAAACAAATTTTTCGTGATATGCTTACTGTGTGAAATGTCCTAAACATGAGTTTACGGGGATAAGGAATAACAAATCCAAGCTGCGACTTAACGAAATATGTCGATGCCATCACTATAGACCGACGCTTCAACCAGATGTAGCAGGCAGTGAGGCCGCTACAAAAATGAAACCAAGTGTTGCCTGGTCCAACCAACAGGTAACCATAAACACTGATACAACTCCAAACTGAATTATTGCAGAATTAAACCACTGCAATAGATGCATGTCTGTTGTATGTTCCACTGGTTATGCTAGAAGTTGAGAGGAGGAGAGCGAATAGGAATAATAGAACACCGCAGTACTAACCCGAAGACAACATTCCATCAACAACTTGCCACCTTCAGAATTCGAACCATGGACCAACTCACAATCCTGGACCAGGTGCGCTAACCAATTGAGTTGTTTTGATTTAAATTTTATGACATCTCACTGGATACGAACCACGTACCTCGGTACTGCGAGTGACAGGATAGGCACTCTAGCCACTTTATTGTAATTTATTAGTGCTCTTTTTCGGGACAGTGAGGTGATACGCGTTAAACCCAACCCCGGAAGGGGGGGGGCATGCAATTTTACCACCGTTTGACTTGGCCTGACTAAAGAATGCGGCACAAACCAAAGGACACAACTGTGACACCAGTCCTAGCAACCTGTCATGTCACCTTGTTGGAGAGAAGGTAGTAATGCAATATAGATATTTTCTTCTTTATGCATTACTTTCTTTGTTCCTGTACATCTTCCTGTACATCTGTGTTTACTTAGTAAAAATATGCATTGGCCAAGAGAATTCATTACAGTTCAAGACACAGTTGAGCGAACGTAAATAATCAACTCTTAAGGACACCACTGACAACATTAAAGCATTTGCCGTTACTGTTTCAAACCAAATCTGACCTCATGAAGCCTCCCATGTTAAAACCTAATTTTCGATGGTTAATTTGTCTGCTGCTTTTAATATTTTTCACTCATATTTAGCAAGTAATCTTTGTTGGATTTGGTGAACATGTGTCCGAATGTTTATTAATTTCCATATGTCTCATCTGAGATATGGACTTGAGCTGGAATCGTGATTTTCATATTTGGCTTGTTCTTGTGGCACGATAGTTTTCTACTACCGCTCTCTACAAATCAAACTATTTGACCTATAATGTTGGTTTTTAGCTTATTTTACAATTATTGCTCTGAACATTTTCTAATCTAATGGTCAAGTGGTTCAAGGTTTAGGGAGCCTAGAATGATTGTTTTACATTGTTTTAAACATTGTTATTACGCAAATGCCAATCAGCAAACGAGCGCTGCAAGACGTCACTAGACTAAAGATCAAAGGGTTTGTGTCCGTATTGGTTTGCACAAACCGTAATAATTGGTAAAGATAAAAAACATTAAAACATGTTAATTCAAACTGAATGGTTCACCAAAGTAGCACGAATTAGAAAATAGAAAGTACTCGATTGGTATTTAATTAAAGTTTAGCTGATCAGAACTGAAAACAGCAAGGGAACACAAATAAACTTTCCTGTAAGGTTTCAGATACTGCATTGTTTGTTGCTGTATTGTTTAGTCCACGTGAAACCTTACTGCAGTATCCAACCATTATATGCAAAATAAAAATGGTAAAAACATTTAAATCAGCAGTAAACTTTCACGTGGTTTAAATAGTACATCAGCACTGCACGCAGTGGCCTAACTACAATGAGGTAGGGGAGGGGAGGCAGCCGCCACCGGGACCCCCGACTTTGCTCTCCCCCCCCC